>JAHRHJ020003626.1:0-137005 GCA_019776745.2 Taxus chinensis | reverse complement strand
TTCACGCCTGAAGAAGGTTATTGGACAGAAATTTGAAGCCTAGACAGAGTTACCAGAACTTGACGAGGAAGGAAGAATCATTTTGGAGCCAGAGAAGATTCTGCAAACACGTACTAAGAGGCTGAGAACTAGAGACATTAAGGAATATCTGATCAAGTGGAAGAATCTGAGCATAGAAGACGCCACCTGGGAGGATGAATGTTTTCTACAACAACATCCAGGATTATTCAACGTTGAGGACAACATTGTTTTGAAGGGGAAGGGCATGCTACGCCCTTAACCTATTGCTTGTATTAGGATATGAGTAGCCGACTTGTGGCTTACCATATCATTTTATTATATCATTTATACTTTCTCATGCTTAATAGGTCAGCCTTGGTGATGGCCATAGCATATGAATAGTATATATAGGGGATTATAGGTAGTATTTCATTATCATTTGAGCATTTGAGTCTTGTTATATGGTTTGGAGGTTTCCCCCTCGAAGTGGTGAAGCTATTCTAATTGCATATTGAGATCATTATTCTGAAATATTGTGCTATTTGGTGCTCTATTGTTGCTCTTAATCTGAATTATACAAGTAATTTCATTACACTAACCAGTAATCATCAATCAAATGAATCTATAGTATTTTCCTCATGAAATCAACCTATCGATCCCTTCACAGAATCCAATAGAAGTGGCCCATCGATCACATTTCTAGGTTCTTATCTATCCATTCAACCATCTAAGCCTACGAATCCGATTACTGCCATCATAGGGTTAGACGATCCCCATCTCATCTTCATTTTTTACGTTGTATCTTTCCTGTTGCAACACACAACCCAAAAAGATGCAAAATATAGACATTAGAAAATGCACCTTGCACATAAGGTCCCTGATTCAAAATAAAAAATATTATAAAACACAAAAGGACCAAAAAAACATAAAACCCCGCGAAATGGAGCTAAAAAACACCTCACTTCCCATTTAGTAACCCTCACCCACTCACATTTAATTTTTTAGTAACAAAAAAACACCTACCTATGTGCATGCCCAATGCACTATGAACCCTATCTTTGCACCTATGTGTGTCCCACTCCCTTATGCACTCCAAATCTATAAAAACACCTTCACCCCCTCATTCCAACCCCTATCTGGCTCTTAGTACAAAAATTCTACACTTGAGTTTTCTTGTTCTATTGCCCACATATCTCGGTTTTACAAGTTTTGAAGAAGGAAAGGAGAAACACAAAGGATAGATCTTGCTTGTTGCAGTTCTTTTTTAGCAGCATCTCAACATAGGCGGTAATTACAATTGCAATTAGTTTACGATCTCCATGCAATTCTTAGTGAAATGAAACTACGATTGTCTTGTGATCTGAGTTAGGTATAGATGTCATTTCATTTATTGTCTTGTCATTTTACATCAATACAATGTCTTTTATCTCCTTAAAAGGGTTAGGAATTTGATTAAGGCAGGTCCCCTAACCACCAAAAACAACTAACATTTTTCAAGTGTGCTTGTATGTAGGTTTAGATCTATATATAAAGAGTTTTACCCACTTTATTCAATGAAAGAAACCATAATTGTCCCTCTCTTATCAATGACATCATAAGCACATTTTGTTTTAGTAGCTGATTTGGTTGTTATTATTAGACTAATCCATCTTGCAGGTGATCCAAATCTAGGCATACACTATGACATAAAATTAAAGAAGAGTCTTATGTATATACAAATCACCCCATATATCATTATCATCTTTTGACATCCACACACCTTGGAGATGGCATTTACAAAGGGCATATACATAACACAAATCTTCCAAACACAACCTAGAGGATTCCACCAAGTTAAAATCTAATGTAGAAAGGGTCAAATTTGTACGGTGCCAAGTGTTGAAGATCAAAGGAGGTATCACTTTAGATTGCACATTATTTATAGATTTACAAATTCACATAGGAGTTGGGAAAATTGTGTTCATCTTGATTCGGATTAGGGTAATTGGTATGTAAAACAATATGCACATGCATTGGGGTAGTGTTGAGGTCAGTCTAACCCAATATCTCATACTATATTTTACTCTCCATTGTTGTTTGATTGCATTGTTAGGATTTTGTACAAGGATAGTGTATAAGCTTCTTTGTCTTAGAACAAAGCACATGAGTACCCTAAATATAAAGTGTGGACATAGGAAAATAATTCCAAAATTTTACAGACCTGTCAAACCTTCCATGAAACTACCATTTTCCTCAAAAATAAATTCCACTTTGTATCAAAGGGATTAATGGAATTGAGGTTGCATACATCCAACTTGGGATGAAATTCCTTGAAATTTTTCCAAACACAATATTTACTTTTTCCATAGTCTAATATATTTTCAGTATGGTCAAAGAGGTAAGGCCAAGCTGAACAATATGCATGCTATCCACATTATGTTCTGTGGTGTTGTAAGCATGATTTGCATTGCTAAAATAATAATAATAAATGTATAATGCAGGGTATGAAACTATTCTTTATGTAGGGCCACATTAAATTTCCTCGCTCCAACAAAAACATACAAACAACACAATAATTATATAAAATAAGAACATAAAATACAATATCTTTTTACTTGCATGGATCTTACTCTAGATTTATAAAACAACTCCCTCCTTTTAATGATCTCTCTTCCCCATTTATACAAATCATGAGAATACATTTGGAATATGATCACTAAAAATATGAAAATGATTTTTTTAATTGAATGCCAAATTATTATAACTGGGAACTAACTTAAATAGATTGTCAAGATTTTTACCCATATTTCAAAGGAAACATATAGCAAAACTACAACAATGAGTAAGTGTACAAACTAAATCAGTGAGCACATTCAACTAAGCAGCTACATGTGAGGGGCATCCACATCATCAAATTCACCCAGGGCACAATCCCAACCTAAACTTCTTAACTCTCCATGTCAAGGTGTCGGGGGCCTTTGCATTTAGAAATAATTGATCCCTAGTGGGATCTATGTGAGCCAAACAACTTCACCAATGGACTAACTGATTTTGAATTTTCTTATTCGGCAAGAACACATCCCCTCTATCTGATTATCTTCTTAATCAATATCTGTCATGGCTCAATCCTCATTATTTTCCATCAATTCATCATAATACAACTAGTAATTCCATCAAAATCAACATAAAACATTACTTAAATCACGGGGGGTTCATGAGCTAGGAAATATCCTAACACGTGCGTTCATAATGAGGTAATTAAAATTAATAAAAGTAAATTCAATATACCGGTAGACAAGAGGGGGTGAAAGGGTTTAATTTATTAATATTTTGAATCAGTTATTGGGGGTAGGTTAGAGAGGTGGGCCAAAGGAAAGGGAGGTTTAATTTTCATATAAAACTAAAACATTTGAACCCTAGTTTTTAAAACTAAATACTTTAAAATTGTAATTTAAGGAGTGTGTTCATAAAGAAAAATTATAATCTCTTTTTGAATAAAGAAATCTCAATTAAGAGATTCTTAACCAAGAAATAATAAGATGGTAGAAAACTAGGATTGAGTATGCTTTTCAACACAAGTGATATTATTTCACCATCTTAATTATCTGAAGAACTATTGATAAATGATTAAAGCTTAAAATCTATAAGGTAATTGGTAATAAGTCTTGAATGGCTTCAAACTATCTTTCAAGAGAAAATGCATATTACAAAAATTGACTGATAAATATGATATATTTTCTATCTAATATATTAAGGTAGAAATAAAAAGGGGTAAATAAAATTGTCATCGAAAAATGGGTAAGTAGGGTACATGGAAAAATAGGGGTATTTTCATTCTAATAATATAACGAGAGGGGGTATTATAAATTAAATAATTAGAAGTAAAAACTAGAATTAAGGGTATTGTTTAATACCCTTTGAACGAACGTGTAATACCGTACTTTTACTGAGTGAACCCCCCATGACTTAAATCAACCTCAATTTCGACCAAAAAATTCAGGATAATGTCACTACTAAGACATGCATAATCAAGGGGTGATTAATCCCTAGGAAAACTATGCATTTTCCTAGGGCATCAACAATAAGAGGGCACCTAAATCAAAATATTTCCCTTATTTTTAGTACTTGGAATTAAAACACTTTACCTAAATATTTTATATTGATTGATCAATTTATCAATATTCTTATATAGTAACATAAATTTTGCGCATAAACATAAAGAGGTACTATACTATTTTCGCAAGTAAAAATAAATATAGCATATTTTTTAGCTTGTGATTTTATTGGTAGTGTTACCCATTCTTCAATGTAGCTCCAGATTATGCATGTGTGTAATTTTTCTACGTAAGATTTTATGCATTTTCAATAATTTCACCGTGTAGTCACTAAATCACGCACTTACTATGTACATATAGCCTCTAAATATGTCATTTATATGCATGATTTCTAAGCATGATAATTACTCATTGACACCCCTTTACTTTGCTTTGAGATTACTTTTATCCTTTTCATCTTTATTGCTTATTGTTTCTAGTTGACAAATTATAGTTTTGCATACCAACTGACATCCTACTCAGCTATGATTTCATTGTCTGGCCTTTTGAGCACCCTGTGTAGGACCACCCATTATGGACACAAGTGCTTGGGCACTATTGTCCCCTCTGGGCACCTCTATCCTCTTTACCTCTTTTTCTGATCTGTCGAATCTTACTTCTTTCTTGTCTTCTTTTATCACCCTTGGTCGGCATTTCACTTGTTAATGACGAAATTTAAGCAAAGGAATCATATATATACATGTCTTCTTTAACCTCATTAGGGGAGAAATGATTCAATAGGAATATACATCTACAAGGAGCTAATATTTTCTATCTACTACGTTAAGGATTACATTTTGAATTGTATATTTTACTACATAGGGGGGAGCTAGTCTAAATTCCATACCACACTTTGCATTGGGAAAAAAATTGTATCACGCTATTCTTTGTGCAATTGGCACGAGGGAAACCTAGCTCAAGGGACACAATTTCAATCACACACCATAAGAACTACATGGAGTCTAAAATGTAGTGTCGCACTAGGCAACAAGATCACATCAGGGTAACCTTCAAAGTCAGTCTGACTCTTTCATATGCATATTTTTATACATTTAATGTACATTTGAGCATTGTGTAGGTAGTTAGAGTCTATTTTTCCTATACAAGTGTGACACATTGAATCTGATGTGACCTATAACAAATAAGGAGTGACATTAAGTGACACAGAAAGAACTATATCTCGAGCTATTTCACAGATTCCTGGGCCCAAAACAGACACTAGCACCTACGCGGCCATGTCCCATTCTAGGTGGTTTTGTCCTATCAGTTTCTTGATCACAGATTTAGACACAGACCTTACAAAGTCTAAGATTAATTGTTCCATACCATTCACCAACCTAGAATCATTCTAGACCTACAATTACAATTCAAGTCATTACACAAACCCTATCTATTACTCTTGCTTGTATCTTATTTGCTTGATCTTGCATATTTACTATTTCATCTATCTAATCAATAGTTCCCTTATATTATATTTAAAGTTTATTAAATAATTTGGTGAACCCAATCCTTTCATGCTTATCTTTTTAGATCCATTTTCCATCATGGCTAGTACCTCTTGTGAATTTTCTATTAAGGATCTCAATGAAGTCAATTCTTATCTTGCTAAATACCCTAAAAACCTATATATGTTACTTTTTGATGCCTGTGAGGAGGAAAAGAGAGAAGCAGAGGAATAAAATCTACAAGAGAAACAGAGGCCGGTACTTTTAGCGCAACATCATCAAAATAAGAAGAAGCGGACCAAGGATGTGTGCAAATATTAGGGTGGACAACGCAATCAATAGTACCACCACGAAAACATAACCTAATTCTCCCTTCATCCCATGTTATCAATGTACTCCCAAAATTTCTCAAACAAGTGTGCAAGATACAACAACCCAGTCTATAGTCAGCACAATAGAATTAGATTTGGATCAATTGCCATTACATACACATATTGAGGGATTACACACAATGCAAATAAATATTGAAGCATTCACATTATATATGGCCTAACAAAAATATAACCCAGAGAAAACACTACACAATCTGATGTCATATGTCAAACAACATTGTCCCTAAATGGTCACAAACGCGATACGTGACTAAGGCATGAGCGAAGCAATACAGATAACACTTATGGTTAATAAGTTGGTGGAAAACTAGAACAACAACGAAGGGACCAAGAACATTACAACACATGTAATTAACACCAAGAAAGAGGTAAAAGAGGCCATACTAATACTTAAGGAGTATTTTAAGGAAAATTGATCCAATAAACAAATAAATGGGAAGCTATGCTTAACTAAATGTTCAAGATAAATAGAGAAACGAAAATCAAATACACACGATTTATCCTAGGAAACCCTTTCGGGAAAAAACCCAACGCAATAACTTCTCTCTCTTATTGCATTAACTTAACCATTTACAATACAATAATGTACTTCCAAGTTTTGCTCTACCCTACGTCATGTCCATTTGTATGTAAGCACATTAATAGGAAACCATTAAAGTTGATTTATAATACAATGGGTACCAAAACCATGCACTAACAAAATAACCCACAACGATTCCCCATAAGTCATGGGTTACGACACCACCCATATACATGTATAGATTAAAACATCACATATTTGGACCCCTGTTAATGCTCGTGGAAGACATGTACAATACTCATGGGTATACAATATGTAAAATATACAACATATTCTAAAATTCTCCCGTGTTTTGGATACTTTGCAAAAGGGGGCTACACTTCCATATAGTCGGAAGCTTAAGGAATTCAAGCCCATCAATTTTCTATACTAAGAAAATTTCTCAACACTCACAACCTTTTTTAAAGAGTCAACAACATTATCCTCTATGTCCACCTTACTTAGTAGTATCTTCTCCTCCTCCGCCATTTCTCTTAATAAATGGTATTGGACATCAATATGTTTTGTTATTGAATGATACTTAGGGTTATTTTCTAGAAAATTTGCACTTTGATTACAACGATTGATCCTTACATCATTTTGAGTGAACCCAACAGTGGATATCAGTCGTTGAATCCAAACCACTTCTTTACTTGCATGAGTAGATGTCATGTACTCAACCTCTGCGGTGGATATCACAACACTTTCTTGACATTTAATCATCAAACTTATCGTTCCACCGACAATTTGTAAACATACCAACTGGTAGACCTATGCATATCCAAGTCTCTGCCCCAGTCTAAATCCACAAAATCATGTAGATCTAATGGTTTACTTTCATCGGGTTTATCCTAATAAAAAATTGCATAGTCAGATGTCCCAAGTAAGTACTTAAAGATTCTATTCATCACAGTCCAATGTTCCTTTCTAGCATTTGAGATGAATTTTCTCACTAATCCCATTGCATGTGCAATATCAAGTCTAATACAAACCATTGCATACATCAAACTACCAATTGCACTAGCATATGATACCTGAGACATGTCCTCTATTTATTCTTCAATTTTAGGACATTGTTTAGAAGACAACTTTTGACCAACATGAAAAGGAATACTACAGGTTTACTTTCAGGAATTTAAAACCTTTGCTATATCATCTCAAGATACTTTCTTTGATTTAACACCACTGACATATTTACACGATCGCTTTTTATTTCCATGCCCAAAATAATTTTTGCGGCATCGAGATCCTTCATATCAAATTGAGATGAGAGTTGAGATTTAATATGATTGACCAACTTCTTACTTTTACTAATTAACAACATGTCATCTACATATAATATAATGATAACATAATCTTCACCTTCCTGTTTAAAATAAACACAATGATCAAATTTACTTATTTCAAGCCCAAATCTTAACACATACCTATCAAAACATTCTTCATGATTGTTTTAAGCCATATAATGAATTTTTCATCTTACACACCAAATCTTCCTTTCCTTTGATCTTAAAACTTTATGCTTGTGTCATGTAGATTTCCTCCTCAAGCTTACCATGCAAAAATGCTACCATAGTTCATCCATCTACTCTATTTCTATATTGAAAGCAATAACAATAGCTAAAATAAATCTAATAGAATGTAACTTAGCAACAAGAGAAATTATCTCACCAAAATTGAGTCCCTCCACCTGAGAGAATCCCTTTTCCATAAGGCAAGCTTTATACTTCTCCATTTTCCCATCTATATTATACTTCTTCTTAAACACCCATTTGTAGCCAACCTATTTTCTTCTAGGAGGTAACTTCACCAAGTCCCATCTATTATTCTTATATAAGGACTCCATTTCTTCATCCATAACATTTTTCCAAGACTTACTTTCTTTTGATCCAAAATCCTCCTTCACAGTCTTGAGTTAAACTTTAGTAACAGAAAAAAAATGATAAATGGAAGAAGAATGGAAATCAGGACTATACCTCTCAGGTACCCTTCTCAGCCGATTTGATATTCTTGAGATAGGATTTTCTAGTTCAACATCTTCTTGTTCATCATCTGCTTCATCTGAATCTTCCCCTTGTAACTCTCTTTATGGTTCATCTTCTGTAGTCGCATCAAATTCAGACACATATTCACCTTCCTCAATTTTAACATGATTTTCCTCTATTTTTACTTCCTGCTTTGGAATCTCCTTAAGCTCCCTAAAGGTTACATTATGGCTAAAAACACCTTCTATGTTTCTAGATTCCATAGCTTGTATCATTTTACACCATTATAGTATCCAATAAATATGCACTTATTATATTCATTATCTAACTTGGTTTTGTTCTCTTTTGGAATATACATATAAGAAATACAACCAAATACACATAAATTTCAAACAGAGGGTATCTTACTTGTCCATGTTTCCTGTGGAGTTTTTTCTTCAAGATCAAAATTCGGTGATCTATCAATCAAATAACACGCAGTTGCCACTACTTTTTCCCATAAATTTCTATCCAAACTGGCACCATTGAGCATACTCCTATGATTATCCATCAATGTTTTTTTCATCCTTGCTACAACTCCATTCTGAAAGAGGATTTGAAAACCCGCAAGTGAGGATCATTAATTCCTAACAATTGGTATCAGAGCCTGGTTTGGTTTGCTGAAGTGTTGAATCACAGGGAAAGTTTTTAGCTTGAGTGGGAGCTATGGTAGATGATGGAAGATCTAGGGTTGATAAATTCAACAGGTAGAATTTTAGTCTTTGGAAGATGCAGATGGAAGATTACCTTTATCAGAAGGATCTTTATACTCCACTGTCTGAGAAGGTGAACAAACCCTCGAGCATGACAGATGCGGAATGGGATTTGCTGGATAGGAAGGCACTTGGGACAATCCAGGATGTGTCTTGCATCTTCGGTATTATTTAATGTTTCAAAGGAAAAGACTACAAAAGATCTAATGGATGCATTAGGGAAGTTGTATGAAAAACCCTCTGCCTCTAACAAGATATTTTTAATGAAAAAGTTGTTTAATATGAAGATGTCTGAGAATAGTTCAGTAGCAGATCATTTAAATGATTTCAATATGGTTGTGAATATGCTAGCTTCGGTTACAATAGAATTTGATGAAGAAGTTAGGGCTTTATTAATTCTGTGCTCTTTACCTGAGAGTTGGAATAGCCTGGTAATGGCGTAAGAAACTCGGTTCCAGCTAAGTCAAAGTTGAAGTTTGAGGATGTTGTAGGGGTGATTCTAAGTGAGGAAATGTGAAGAAAAAGCTCTGGGGAATCTTCTACTTCAGGGAATGCTTTGACAGTGGAAACTAGAGGGAGACAGAAGAATAGAGGAAACCGTGGAAAATCAAAAGATCGGGCAAGGTCAAAATCCAAGAGCAAGATTGTATGTTGGAATTGTGGAAAGTCTGGGCATGCAAAGAAGGACTGTTGGGAGCTTCGGGATAAGAAGAAACAATAGGAAGAAAATAAGGAGGAAAATGTGGCATCGGGTAATGTATGTCAGGATGCTTTGATTCTTTCTTTGCATAATATTACTGAATCTTGGGTTTTAGATTCAGGGGCTTCTTTTCATGCTACTCCACATAGGCATTATTTTGTTGATTATGTTCAAGGAGATTTTGGGCATGTTTTTCTTGGTGATGATGAGCCTTGCAGCATAGTTGGAAAAGGTTCTGTTCAGGTTAAGATGCAGAATGGGAATACATGGCTATTGAAGGATGTCAGACATGTGCCTACATTAAGGAGAAATTTGATATCGGCAGGGCAATTGGGAAGTGATGGTTGTACTGTGATATTTACAGCTGACTCTTGGAAGGTTACCAAGGGTGCTCTTGTGGTGGCAAGAGGTAAGAAGGTTGGAACCTTGTATTTAACCACTGATAGTACTAATGATTGTAATCTTGTGGCTTCAGATGTAGATACAACATTATGGCACTATAGGCTCGGTCATATGAGCCATAAGGGCATGGACATCATAAAGAAGAATTTTCCTGGATATACAGAAATAGGTTTGGATTTCTGTGAGAACTGCATATATGGGAAACAGAAGCGAGTAAGGTTTCTCAAGGTTGGACCTACGAAGAAAGAGAGTAAGTTAGAGCTGGTACATTCTGATGTGTGGGGGCCAGCTCAGGTATCATCTCTTGGGGGTTCAAGTTATTATGTTACTTTTATTGATGATGCAACAAGGAAAGTTTGGGTTTATTGTATTAGAAACAAATCTGATGTATTTGACACTTTTGTTAAATGGAAAGCCTTGGTAGAGAATGAAACAGGTCTTAAGCTAAAATGTCTCAGGTCAGATAATGGAGGGGAGTATTGCAGCAATGAATTTGATGATTATTGTTCTAAGAATGGAATCCACAGGCAAAAGATGGTTCCAGGAACTCCGCAGCAGAATGGGGTATCAGAAAGGATGAACAGAAACAATAATGGAACGTGCTAGGAGCATGAGGTTACATGCAGGACTGCCTCTTTCTTTTTGGGTAGAAGCGGTGAGCACAGCTGTGTACTTGATAAACAGAGGACCCTCAAGTGCCTTGGATGGAGGCATACCTGAGGAGGCTTGGTATGGTAAGAAAGTTGATTATTCATTTCTTAGAGTCTTTGGATGTGAGGTGTTTGTTCATATAGACAAGGATGATAGGACCAAGCTAGAGGCTAAATCAGAAAAATGTACTTTCATTGGTTATGGTGGTGATGACTTTGGATATAAATGTTGGAGTATTAAGGACAAGAAAATCATTCGGTCTAGGGATGTGGTCTTTAATGAGAAAGTCATGTATAAGCAGCAGTTGCAGGAAAACAGGGAAGAATCCAAGAAAGAATATGCAGTGGTAGAGGATCTTCCGGATGGGAAAGTGACACATGAATAAGTTCAGGAACCTACTCAACAGGAACCCCAAACTCCTATATTGAGGAGGTCTTCTAGGGTAAGAAGAGAACCTGAACATTTTTCTCCTTCTCTTTATTATTTATTACTCACTGATAGTGGAGAGCCAGAGAGCTTTGATGAAGCAATGCAGGTAGATGCCAGGAAGAAGTGGGAGCAAGCCATGGATGAGGAGCATAAGTCTCTCATGGAGAACCAGACATGGGATTTGGTGAAGCTACCCAAAGGAAAAAGAGCATTACAGAACAAGTGGGTGTACAGAGTTAAAGACGAAGAAGGAGGAAAGAAAAGATATAAGGCCCGGTTGGTGGTCAAGGGGTTTGCACAGAAACAAGGTATAGATTTTGATGAGATTTTTTCTCCTGTAGTAAAAATGACTTCTATTAGAACTGTTCTTGGAATAGTGGCAGCAAAAGACTTGCACTTAGAACAATTAGATGTAAAGACTACATTTCTCCATGGTGATTTGGAGGAGGAACTATATATGCAGCAACCAGAGGGCTATGAGGTCAAAGGTAAAGAGGAGATGGTGTGCAAACTGAAGAAGAGCTTGTATGGCCTGAAACAAGCTCCACGTCAATGGTATAAGAAGTTTGATAGCTTCATGATGGAGCAAGGTTATATTAGATGTCATTCTGACCATTGCGTGTATACAAAGAAATTTGAGGATGGAAGTTATATTATCCTGTGTTTGTATGTTGATGACATGTTGGTTGCAGGTAAAAACATGCAGGAAATAAAAGTACTCAAGAAACAACTAAGTGAATCCTTTGATATGAAGGATTTGGGGGCAGCCAAACAAATCCTTGGTATGAGGATAACTCGGGATAGGAAGGAACGGAAGCTGACTTTATCTCAGGAAGAGTACATTAAGAAGGTATTGGATAGGTTTAACATGCAGGATGCTAAACCGGTTGGGACTCCTTTGGCAGGCCATTTCAAGTTATCAAAGGAGCAGTGTCCCAAGACAGAGCAGGAAAGAAACCAGATGTCCAAGGTACCTTACTCATCAGCAGTTGGTAGTTTGATGTATGCTATGGTGTGCACTAGGCCTGATATTGCCCATGCAGTGGGAGCTGTGAGTAGATTTATGAGTGATCCAGGTAAAGAGCATTGGCAAGCAGTAAAGTGGATCCTTTGGTATTTGAGAGGGACCATGGGGACAGTTTTGTGCTACAGTGGATCAGACACCACTTTACGTGGTTATGTAGATTCAGACATGGCTGGAGATGTAGACAGCAGGAGGAGCACAACAGGTTATATTTACACTATAGGTGGGACAACAGTGAGCTGGATTTCACGACTACAGAAGCTGGTGGCTTTGTCAACCATGGAGGCTGAGTATGTTGCTGCCACAGAGGCAAGCAAAGAGATGATTTGGTTACAACAATTACTTGAGGAGTTGGGGCATAAGCAGGAGGAATGTAAGCTGCATAGTGATAGTCAGAGTGCTATACACCTAGCTAAGAACTCTACTTTCCACTCCAGGATGAAGCATATACAGTTGAGATATCACTTCATCAGGACAACTTTGGAGGAAGATAAGTTGAAGTTGGAGAAGATTCATACCAGTCAGAATCCTATAGACATGATGACCAAGGTGGTCACAAGGGATAAACTAAAGCTATGTTCAGCTTTGGTTGGCCTTCGTGGATGACAGTGAAGGGTTGAGAAGCTTGCTCAGTGGAAATCAGTCTCCAAGTGGGAGATTGTTATGTTTGTGGAGCCTATTTTCATGTTAGAGTGTGGTACACCTTCCATGTGTTACACTCGGGTATTTTTACGCTTTCCCACTCACCGGTGAGTGGGTCAAGGGGGTTCGGGGCGAAGCCCCCGAAGCAAAATTTTCATGGGTGGTTTATTAACCCATGGGTAATGGGTAACCGTTATGGGCTGTTTTTGGGCCCATGGTTTTTTCCCATTGTTTTGTAAAACCACCTTTTTTGACCATAGTTTTGGGACCCACGGTTTTTGCCCATGGTTTTGATACCCACGGTTTTGTATCAAACTGCTTAAGTAGTTTGTCTATTTATATGGTCTTATGCATATGATAGAAGTACAAGAAAATGTATTGCAGATGTGTTTTGAATTCGGGTGTGAATTCTATAGAGTTTGTTGAGCATAGCTCCAAACAGATCTGGGTATTGTATTGAGAGAGTGGAGGCTTGTAATAAAATCTGAGCAAGTGATTCTTGGTGGATGTAGCCCAAATTGGGTGAACCACGTTAAATATTGTCTCTCTGTGTTGTGTTATTTATTCTGCACTTTTATTTGAGATCTGTAATATTTTCTGCATATTAGTTTCTACTGTTGCGATTCTGTAAGGGATTATTCCACATATTTTATCTCTTATTTCCTAACATCTCCCGCTCAAAACAATTCATTTGAAATTTTGAATTTCAAACTAGATTAGTTAGGAATGAATTATAAAATATTTTTTTTGTTTATTAGAATCTGTCAAGTAACAACTAGGTTTACAAATGACCCCAAATATGTAAGCTAACAGGTTCCTAGATTGAATTACCAATTTTTGAACAAATGAGTTTGATTAAAATTATTAAGAACTTGGTCACAAGAATCCAAAATCAAGGGTTAGAAGGCTCAAAAGGTTCAAAGGATTATATAATTCCTCACCCATACCCACTCTCTAGTAATTAATATTCAACTTGATTTTAATCAACTTTCCAATGCAAAAATTTCCTAAATACCATAATTCCCATTAGATAGAAATTTTCTCACATTTCCAATGATATAAATAATGCCTCCATAACTCCTCATAAAACTCAAGTATGGGCTAGTGGATTCCTTGGGAGTAATTTGTTTCCACTCCCATGAAAATTTTCCCTTGCAAACTCCAATGTGACGAAGATTTTGGATTTTAAAATTCATGTTTGGAGTTATTGAAAAAAATACTTTCCTCCAGGCAATTCCATTAAAAGAGGACTCCATTGGAGGAGGTTTTGCACATTGGTGATGAGGAAAATTTGAATGGGAAACATACAAATTTTAGAAGAGGATTGCTTTAAATGAATGCAATGGATGTTCAATATTAGGCACTCCTCCATAACTCATAAGGATCTTCAAATGACAAGATAGCTCATGAAGACTTTCATAGAATAGCAGGTTGAAGCTTGAGAATATTTAAGAAAATTTTCCAAAAGGGGGTCCAAAAGGAAAGTTCAAAATACCAACCCAAATTCCAAATTTTAATGAGCCACATGGTAAGTAGGTGACCCTGGATTGGTGATGTATGATTGGCGGAAAATAGCGGGGAAGAATTATAAATTTTTCCAAAAACCTAAAGTGGAAATGATGGAATTTAAAGGATTCTAGCCCCTTATCTGGGATCATGGGACCTTATGTGCATCAAATCTATTGACTGTCAATCATGGGGGTCAAAGAAAATCATTTAAAAAGAAGATTTTAACAAAAAAAATGTAAATCTTTTAAGGAAAAATTCGATAAACGGGCATTATGGAAAATTTTCCCAAAATTTTCATTAAGGATGCCATTTTGAAAACATTTCATAGTCATAACTTTTGATAGAAAGAATCAAATTTTGGAAAATGATGACTTTTTGGAAAGTTCTCAATGCCCTCTTTGCAAGAGATCATTACTTTTAGATTTTGATAAAGTCTTGGTCAATTTTAAGAAAACATTCCTGCTAAGCTTCTTTAAAAGCAAACTGGTAAATTTTAACTTACCTTAGATTTGTTCAATTTGATCTTCTCCTTCACAACATGCCAAACATACATGGAGGATTTATTCTTGACAAGTATTTAGGAAGTTTTCAAGATCCATGTTCATTTTAATGAAGTTGCATTAAATTTTTAAGCATTCATAAACAAAATGATTCAATGTAAATCATTTTTGACATAATTTTGCAATGTTTTAAGGATTATTACCCTAAGTTGGAGGATTTGTCAAATTGAGTCTCATTTGCTATCATAAAATGAGTATTTTTAATGTTTCTGTTCATCACCAAGGTATCACAATCACCCCCCTTATGTTTACACAAGTGTATACTTGAGCTCATGGTGTGATTGGATAACATGGGTACTATCTCCAAGTTGTGGGACTTGCTACTTGAGATAGACCTCCAGAGAAAGCTGGTTCTTGCTCCTAAACTACCTGCCACAATCTACTCTAATGTAGGAAAAACTAACTATCCTAATCTAAATTTCCAAGGGACCAGGGAGAGAGAATCATTAAAATTAAAGCCTACACTAAAGTGGTGATACACCAGAAAAGGAGGGTGTGAGATTAGTCTCCAAATGTGTGAAAATTGAGAAGCAAAGTTTACACTAGAAGAGGTGATGACAGTTCTCATTTTCTAGCAAAAATTTTCACAACAATTTCCAATTTAATACACAATGATAATTTAGAATCCCTTCTCAATATTATAAGATAGACACATTATTCTTATAAAATTCAAAGGGGCAAGAAGAATGCAAGAAAGACACAGTGGAAGATACATCCACAAACTTGTATTTTATTTTTTCATTGATATGCACAGTTCAATCTTATTACAAGATAAGGGCCTGGATACCATTGAAGGAGTCCACTACAAGGGTGCAACACATTAGCTTCACAAAGTTAATTTTGGCAGAGCTTTGCTACTAAAAACTCTCTTTCATTTTACAATTTTGAGCCCAACACTCCAATTTATAGAAATTTCGAGAAGAGAGAAGAGAATAAAATGGAAATCCCGAAATCTGTCCTCTCTCTCCACAATCTAGATAAGAGGCATTTACAAATTGAGTAAAATGTACATTTTATTTGGGTTGCTTGTAAAAGGCTTTGAATATTGTCCCATGTGCTTAAAGAGAAAGTAATTCATGACCATCCTCTTAATTGCATCCCACTACCAAATAAAATTACTGTTGATGAACCCAATTGGAGAATTACCTTTTCAAAAATCTCAAAATTTCTGATCAAATCTAGAATTTCTTCCCAAATTTTTGTGCCTGCGGGATCGTGAATAATAAGATTCCAATGGTACCAATTTTGTGTGAATTTGTTGCAGAAATGCAAAAGTTTTGGCCTTCTGAATGCGGGTAACTATTTTGGGTCTGGCAGGCGTTTTCTGTCATTTGAACGGGACAGCAAATATTAAATGGAGCCGAATATATTTATCTTATTTAAATATAAACCCTCATAAAAATTGGAAATCTACTTTTTTCAATGGGACCGTGCTCGTTTAAGAAAGTCCAATTTTGTGAAAATCGGAGCTCGGAGTCAAAAGTTATGGCCGTTTGAAGTTTCCAGATCGAATTAAAATTTTTTTTCTTGATCTAATTGGGGAAAAATTCCATTTTCTTTTCAAGATATCAAATAGACGCCAAATGTTTCATACTTTGGCCCGGATAGGGTGGATCTAGGCAAACCATTCCCTTATTTAGTTGGATTAGTGCTGGTTTGCGTCTTCCATATGGGGTTTTGTTTCCATTGTCCTTTTTAAAAGTCCATTGGGACAAATTATGAAATTCGCCCAATTTATCTTAAGTTCAGGGTAACTTATTGTTTTTTCCCAATTTTTGAGTTCTCATTTCGGCCGGACTCCAAGATCAAATAAAATTTTTACGTACCTAATTGAAATAAAATGAATTTAACTTCAGGGCACCCATAAGTTTTTCGGCCGAATAAATCATGTTTTGTGGTACTAAAAAGATGCCTCCAAATCTAGACTGCCTTGTTTCAACAAAAACATCAAAAATTTTTCCAACTTTTGAAGGCCAATGATTTCATACGTCAACACGTCCCTTTAAAATTGTTCAATGTTTTTAGATAATGCTAGCGCAGTCTTATGGCCTTTCGGTTACATGGTTTGCATATTTTGTCCCATCCTTCAAACAACTGTTGCAGGAAGGACTTAGCCATTTTTATGATTTTTCCTAACAAGGTTTTTTGCAATTTTTTCACCCCTTTCTTCATTGCTCTTGTTCAATGGACAGGGGAGTTAGAAAATTTAGTGATTCTTTCCATAATTTTTTCTTGAAATATAATTGAAGGGACTTTAAAGATATTTGATTATGTTATTAAATCTATTACAAAGGTTGAAAGGTGAAGTTTAGATAAGAACCATTTTTCAAGTTTATTTTTATTTATTAAATTTAGGTATTGGTAGTTCATTCAAGGAAATAAATATTATTTTAGTTTTGCAAGATGAAATAAAATTTATGAAAGTTATTTTAATTTAATTTGAAAGTCTTTATTGGTTCATCATATTTAATTTTCCAAAAATATGGAAATTAATTTCTAAATATAGTCAAATAATTTAGTTGATTCAAATCAAACCATTTTTAAAATCTAAAATGTAAAGTCTAGGTTTCTAATTTATATTAATTTTCAAAAGAACAAAGTCATACACAACTTCCATGATTTGAACAAGAAGACGATTGCAATTTTTCTTTAACAAAGCATCATATACATTTAAGATCAAATTTCAACAACAATGAAATGAAGTGAACACATTATTGAAATCCTTTATTGATTTCAAATACAACTTTTTATTCACAAAATAAGAAGAAAACAATAACAATTTCAAGGATGTTCATTTGACATTCAAATTTTTTAGAGAATGAAATTTGTAGATTAAACAAAGAGAAAAAATATAACTCTTCTTACATTTCAAACTTCCATTTCAAACTTTCATAATCCATACAAAATATTTCCATTAAAAACATTTACAACATTCATCCACTTCAAAGTGGGAATGATTACAATGAGATTTTATTTCACAAAAGGAACTGTCAAACAGTATTCTCCTCTGCTCCAAGGCTAAAATGCTTTAAATTTCTTCATTCTTCCAATTTGATCACAATAACAAGATAGGGGAAAGGAAATGCTCTCCACCCAACCAAGACATCCAATGAAAAGGAGAAGCCATTCTTCTTTGGCCCCCGAGCCCCAACCACAATGCAATAAAGAAATGATTCCAACACATGGCAACAAAGGCTTCCACAAACACACATGTGCAACATGCTTTCACATTTTCACTTGAATCATTCAAACAAAAATATGTAGTTTACAACTACATTAAAACATAAAACAATACTAAGGCTTCATCAATGCAAGCCAAAGGAGCAAGGAACTATGGGGGAAGTTGCTTATGCCTCCCAATGGGAAATGGGTATCCCACCTGATAAAAACCACCAATTTGAAAATCACACACACACACACATGCCTCCCCACAAGATCCTTTATGCCTCCCACACATCCTCCCACAATCTTTATGCCCCCCACAAAGTAAGAAATGCAAGCTATTTCTTTTCACAAGGTGGATACCCAATCCCAAAGACCCTCCACAATAAATCTTATATGCCACTGGAATTCCCTTATGCCTCCCACACAAATGATTCCCCATAGCCTTCTCCTACACCATTCCTAGGCAGTCTACCCAAGACACACAAACAACACAAAAACATTCACCATTCACACAACACATAAAATGAAAACAAAAAACAATTAGAGTGTAAATCCTACCTCTCCATGGTATGATTTGTTCCAAGATTGTCACAACAAGCTTTCAAAAATGTCAAAATGCAGTCCCAAAATAAGCAATTCCCAAGTATGAAATGCTCAACAATCTCCTCCAAAATCTTCCAACAAGAGCTCCAAATCAAAAAATTCACCCCAAGGAAGCAGTATTGGTCTAAAGTTCAACAACCCAAAACAAACAAAAGAAGTTGAATTTTATAGAAGAGGGAAGAGAAGAGGATGAGGTGGATCCATGTAGGATGCCACATCACACATCCTCAACTCCAACACAAAAGTCAAATTCATTCTCCAATGCATAATAAATAGGTGGGTGAAAATATGACAAAAACTTACACACTCCAAACAACCCACACCCCATAAGGACTGAATTTAAAACCATGTAAGAAAGTGCAATTAAAACCAACTTGACTTATAAAAATGCATTAAAAAGGTCTAAAATCAACCCTCCAACCATAGGTATGGTTGGTAAATAAAATTAAGAGGTATGGGACAAGTTTTACTTGTCCCACAAGCCTCCAAAATTTTTGAAGGAAAAATTTGTAATTTCCAAGGAGGTGGAGTGTTTCATACTCCAAAATCTACTTACACAACTCTTACACATACTTACACATCACTTACCACATTTAATACAAAATCCAACAACTCTATAATTACTTTCTTATACCCAAATTTGATTTATTTATTTATTTTAAGAATATGATTACTCACATTAATTCTCCACAATTAAAATAATAAATAAAGGGGTAAATGCATCACAAAATAAACACATGCAAAATTAATAATAAAAAGGAACCACATTAATAAAATACACAAATCCCCTTGGTCACATTCAAAGGTAATCCCCCCATGGGAATCCCTAACAAAAAAAACACACACACATTTCAACCAACTTGTTACCATGGTGACCTTGTTGAATTCATCTAGAATTCCAATGTGGTTGGTCTCCAATCATCCCATGTTTGTTGTGATATTTTAACCTGCAAAACACAAATACCTCCTTTGACCTCGTGGCCATATTAGAACATCCAAATAATATAAATATAATCACAAAATCATCTATACATATGAATCACAACAACATCAAGAAATCAACAATATCACTTATAATTTATATCAACAACTATATCATCATCATCATATAATGTCCATTTTCTAGGTCTACTCACAATATCCAAAAATCACATGTCTGAACAACATTCATAATATATCCATGTCAAATAGTATATCATCATCCACATATGAAGTGTCTCTAATAATCATCATGCATCATAACTAAATCAAGATCAACAATAATCCATGGTCCAACATCTAACATCATACTAAATCAAAACTATAATAATGTCCATAATATAGTCAACAGTGTCATGGTCAATATCAAAAGGTGTCAAAGGGAAGTGGGCACTACATCCCCCTCCCCTTAGACTCAACTTCCTCCTGGAAGTCACTAGAACAAATGTGGAAACTGAACTCGTAATAAGGTAGCATCCTCCCATGTAGCTGCAGTCTCATCATATCTATCCCACTACACTCGAACCTGATCAACCTCTCTACCTCGAAGGCCCAGGGTCCTGCGATCTAGGATGTGAATGGGCTCCACCATCACCTACCCCTGATCCTACACCTGCAATGATGTCCAATCTAACACATGAGAAGGATCTACAACATATCTCCTAAGAACTGAAACATGAAACACATCATGTATGTGAGACAAGCTAGGTGGCAATGCTAGATGGTAGGCCAAAGGGCCATACACTCCAAGATCTCAAAAGGACCCACGAATCTAGGAGCTAACTTAGAACCTTTTCCATAATGGATAGGGCTCTTATGTGGCCTAACATGAAGGAACACCTTCATGCCCACATCAAAACTATGGTCGGTCCTATGTTGATCTGCATACTTCTTCTACTTGTCATGTGCCTCTTGTAGTCTCTGTCTGATCAATACCACCTGCTGCTCCATGTCCTGCAAAAAATCTGGTCCAAGAGAAACCCTGTCCTCTAGCCTGTCCTTGCTAAGAGGTGTCCTGCACTCCCTACCATACAAAGCCTGAAAAGGAGCCATGCCTATACAACTCTGAAAACTATTATTGTAGGAAAACTCCACCAAGTACAGGTACTCCTCCCATCTAGACTGCTGATCCATCACATACATCCTGAGCATGTCCTCTAAAATATGATTCACCTGCTCCATCTGTCCATCTGTCTCAGGGTGATATGCTGTGCTGAAATTGATCTTCGTCCTGAGGGCATGCTGCATGGTAGTCCAAAAATGTAAGAAGTGTACAAAGGATCGTGGTCACTAATGATCTTCCACAGAATCCCGTGTAACCTGAAAATCTCATCCAAATATACCCATGCCACTGCTCTAGCTGTATAAGTGGTCTTCACTAGAGAAAAGTGAGCCACTTTTGTCAATTTATCAACCATGACCATGATGGCGTCATGGTGATATCTCGACATTGGTAGCCCAACAATGAAATCCATGGAAATGGTGTCCCACTTCCATTCGGTATAGCATGAGGGAAAGAAGGCCAGCTAGATGTTGATGCTCAGCCTTAACTCTCTGGCACTCTAAACATCATGACACAAATTGGGCCACGTCTCTACAAAGTCCTCTCCAATGATACAACTGTCTCAAGGTGGCATGCATCTTCTTCACCCCGGATGGGCTGAATAGGGTGCACGATGTGCCTCTGCCAAGATGTCCTGCCTCAAGCCTCCATCTCTGGGAACATAAATCCAGCCTCTGTGCCTGAGAAGACCATCTGCCTCTAAAGAAAAACCATCAAAATTCCCCTCGAGGGGTCTCTGAGACTCGATCTCTGCTCGAACTGCAATGTAGAAGCTGTCAAGAGGAAGCTGCTGAAGAATCCTACTCCACAAATCTATGCTCACTGAGGTGGCCATAGCCACATGTCTCCATCTACTGAGAGCGTCTGCCACCACATTCTCCTTCCCTTTCACATGCTCTATCTCCATATCATACTCACAAAGAAACTCCATCCAACGCCGCTGACGAGCATTGAGATTGGGCTGCATGAAGAGGTGGCGAAGACTCAAGTGATCTGTCCTAAGTGTGAATCTCTGACCAAGAAGAAAGTGTCTCCATCAAACCAAGGCATGCACAACTACTGCAAGCTCAAGATCATGAGTTAGATAATTAAGCTCATAATCCTTTAGTTTGCGAGACTCAAAAGCCACTACTCTGCCCTCCTGCATCAACACACCTCCAAGTTCTGCTAAAGAAGCATCCGTGCAAATGAAAAAATCACCCTGTGGATCCGGCACTACAAGAATAGGTGCTGTAGTGAGGCACTCCTTCAGTGTACTGAAGGCCTGCTCACATCTATCTGACCAAACAAACTTCTTCCCTTTCCTCTGAAGGGAAGTGATGGGGTGTGCAATCCAAGAGAAGTCTTGAACAAATCTCTGGTAGTATCCTGCTAATCCCATGAAGTTGCGCACCTCAGTCACAGTAGTGGGTGCTGGCCAATCCATAATAGCTCTAATCTTGGAAGGATCAATGGTGATACCTTCCCCAGAAATGATATGACCCAAATACTGCACCTCCATCTGAAAGAATGCACACTTCTCCAAGTTCCCGTAAAGCTGCTGCTCCCAAAGACACTGAAGAACCTGGCGAAGGTGCCCCTCGTGCTCCTCATGCGTATGTGAGTAAATCAAAATGTCATCAAGGAAGATGAGCATGAAGCGATCTAAGAAGGTCCTGAATACCCCATTCATCAAACTCATAAACACTACGGGGGCATTAGTCAAACCAAAAGGCACCACTGTGAACTCATAGTGCCCATATCTCGTACAAAAAGTGGTCTTATGAATGTCCACCTCCAAATCCTCAACTGATGATAGCCTGACTTAAGATCAATCTTAGAGAAAACCATGGCTCCCTTCATCTGATCAAACAAATCATCAATGCAAGGAAGGGGATAATGATTCTTGATCGTTACTTTGTTCAACTGGCGGTAATCAATACACAACCACAAGGATCCATCCTTCTTCTTCACAAAGATCACCAGTGCACCCCAAGGGGATACACTAGGATGGATAAGGCCTTTCTCCAAAAGGCCCTCAAGCTGCAACTTGAGCTCACAGAGCTCTGGGGTGGTCATCTGATAAGGTGCTCATGAGATAGGCTCTGCTCTAGGAACCAGATCTATATGAAAATCAATCTCACATGGGGGTGGTAACCCCGGTAGCTCCCCCAGAAAGACATCTGCAAACTCTCTCAAAATGGGGTGATCATCTAGCGATGGTCCACTAGACCCATCCTCTGATCTGTCACTAACTGTAACAGCATACATCTGACAACCCCATCATACACACCGCTTAAGCTGCATAGTAGAGATGGTGCAAATAGAAATGGGTCTCCTGACCCCTGAAATCACTGACTCCACTCCCAAATCATCTACACAAGATATAGTCTTGTGGTAACAATCCATCATGGCCTTGTGTGTAGATAACCAATCCATACCTAAAATGACTCCATACGAGCCCAAAGGAAGGATACAGAGATATGAGGTAGTGGTGAAAGGTCCCAAATCCACTACACACTCCTTAACTAAGGAGTCTATAGAGATCTTGGCTCCAGAAGCCATCTCAACATCCCAACTATGACCCTACCTAACTACCACCAGCCTGCATCACTCTACTAAAGATGGTGCAATGAAAGAATCAGAAGAACCAGAATCAAACAATATAGAGGTAGGAATACCCCCAATGCTACCTGCAGTCTCAATAACTGTACTCTGATGCTCAGCCTGGTGGTTCTCAACCACTACATAAATCCTGTGGCTACGTCCCATGTCACTAACAGTTAGCTTTGAGATCCGTGTCTTACCCTTGTTATTAGGGTTCTTGTGGGCAGTCTCTCCAAAAATGTCCATTAACTCCACAACCAAAACAACCACCTGATCCTCCCCAATGAGTAGCACCTCCAGTAGGTGCTCTAGAAGTCTGTGGTGTGGATCCTGATGATCCAGCTAGGTGGTCTACTGCGGCCTCTGCTAGTGAGCTCCCGCTGACTGAGCTCTAGGTCCACCCTGTGTCCTGATGGGACCCCTAGGAGGAGGCCCCATACTCTGACCTCTCTGTGCATCAACTCTCTGTGGAGGTCTATAAGGTGGGTGGGACTGCTACTACTACTGCTACTACTGGGGTCTAAATGATGACTATGAAGAACTCTGGCCACCATGAGGAGGAGGTACTGACCCCCTCGATCTATTATCCTACATCTATTGTATGCAGCTCTGGACTCGGTCTCTAGCCTGCTGGATCTTCCCCAAGTCTCCTCTGCTATATAGGCCTTCTCGATGGCCTCAGCTAATGTCTGTGGAAAATGGATCCACACTGCACCTCCATTGTCTAGATTCAGGCCCTGGATGAACCTGTGGATCCGCACCTACTCATCCTGCATGTACTCAACATACTGGAGTAGATCCAAAAATCTACTCTCATACTCTGCTACTGAAAGAGATGCCTATCGAAGGTCATGAAACTCATCTATCTGCTATTGTATGAACCTCTGTGACAAATATCTACTCCTGAACCTCTCCTCAAAGAGCTCCCAGGTAACTATCTCAGAATCAACATGGAGCTTCTGCTCCTCTATCCTCCACCATACTCCTGCTCCATCCCTCAGTAGATGGATCACAACACGAGCTTTCGTGTTGCTAGAACAAGGAAAAAGCTTGAAGCAACCACTCAAGCTCACTAGCCAGGCCTCTACCTAAATCCACCTGTGTCACCTGAGTAATGTGATGGCCAAAGCTTCAGGATCTCCCTGATGTGATCTACAGTTGTGGTCTGACGGCCTCTAGGCCTCTCTGTATGCTCATCCCTAAGCCTAGGGCTCTGAGACCTCTCTCTATGCTCTGAAACTCGGTCACCCTGTCCCCTCTATGGTGACTCTGCCCTGGCTGACTCTGCATGGGAGTTCTCTCCTCTATGCTCCTCACTGGGTCGAGGAGATACCTGACCCTCAATGGAAATGTCCCTATCATGTCTGGCTGCACGTCCTCCTACTGATCCTCCGCGTAGAGCGGCATTAACATCCTGAAGAGTCTGCAAAATCTGGGGTAGGATGGCTGCTACAGCATGATCTGGTGGTGGTAAGCCTAAGTCTATGTGAAAAGGCTCCTCATCTTGTCTGCGCCTCCTGCACAGAACAAAATGAGAGTTAGTTCCTTATTCTAGGTCTTACTCAGTTTCCATGTTTACTAAAATGTGAAAATTCCAAACTAAACTGTTTTCTAGATTTAAAAGTGTGCTAGGTTTAAGTTTCATATCTCAAGTTTTCTAGTGTGCCCAATGGTCCAAAATTTTGAACCACTGCTCTGATACCAAGTGTAACGCCCGCTAAAACAACCCACTTGAGACCCAAGAAACAACCTAGGATTAGTTAGGAAAATTATGGAATAATTTTTTTTTTTGATTAAAAGAATCTACAACCAGGTTACAAGGCAACAACTACCACTAACAAGTTCCAGAACAATTCTAATCCACTAGAACATACTTTTCTTTTATTAACAATTATTAGAGGTCACAAGGTCCAAAATTAAGGGTTAGAAGGTTCAATAAGGTTCAGAGGGTAATTCCTCACCATACCCACTCTCTAATAGGCTTAAAGCTTCAACTTTATTTTTCTCACACTTAACACATTCAAAAAATTTCCTAAATTATTCCCATTGGATAGGAAATTTCCTCACCTTTCTAATGAGATAAAGAAGTCCTCCTAACTCCTCATAAAACTCAAGTTATGGGCCAGCGGACCTTGGGAGGAAAATTTTCTCAAGGGCAGGCCTGTGGGCCTAGGGGAGAAAATTTTCCCTTGTGTGGGTCGGCGGAGCGGGGAAGAGTTTTAGCACTTTTTTTCCCTTTTCGGGGAAAAATCAGGATTTGCCTCTGCATGCCCGTGGCCCGAGGAGGACACGTGTCAATTTAAAATAGCTTGGGGGAAAACCAAACATGGGGGAAACATTTTTGGTTTTAGCAAAAAAAGTGCAAGGGGTTAAAAACTACCGCGCCTCCGCCGATGCCTAAGGCTGCCACATGTCAGCCTTCCATTGGTTGCGGGCTAGCAGGGCGGTGGAGAAACTTTAAGAAAAATTGCCAAAAAAGTAAAAAGGTTAAGTTCAAAATCCTCCTCTGTGTCACCTCCGTGATGCCACGTGGCAGCCATTCATTGGCTGCAGGTCGGTGGGGGCAGGGAAAATTAAAAAATTTTTCCAAAAACATTTTCTGAAATGATTAAGTTGCAAAAGATCCGCCCCACCGTTGTCACCTCATGGTGCCACATGGCAGCCTCTGATTGGCGTGGGGCAGCGGAGAAAATTTTGAAAATTTTCCCAAAAATTTTCCTAAGGATTTTAAGGGAAAAATTCGGGCTGCGGGCCCGCCAAGGAAAATTTTCCCAAAATTTTCCGCCAAGTGAAGGAAAACTTCAGAGGGCCATAAATTTTGATAGAGAGCTCAGTTTTGGGAAAACGAGGACTTTCTGGAAATCTCTCGAAGCCCTCTTTGCACTGGAATCATTAATTTTAGATTTTGATAAAGTTTAAGGGGTCAATTTTAAGAAAACAGCCTGCAGGCTTTTTAAAAGTAAACTGTAAATTTTAACTTGTTAGATTTGGCCAATTTAATTTTCTCCTTCACTCAACATGCCAAATAGACATGGAGAATTATTATTATATGTATTTTAGGAAGTTTTCGAAGGTCCAATTGGTTTAATTGATTTCAAATTAAATTTTTACATCTCTTGACAGCAAAAAGACTGTAAGAGGTTTTTAACCCAATTTTGCAATGTTTGAAGGATTTTTCCTTAAGTGTTTTAGTCCAATTGAGTTCATTTATATCATAACATGTTAGATTTTAATGTTTCATTGTTATTTCTTGCTTGCAGGTTCGAACTGTTCATTTTAGATAAATTATTTGCCAGGATGAAATACAAAACAGAGATCAATTTCTAAAGGATTTATTTATCATTTTTTTTTTCACCTTCCAAGTATGGAGATTCATTCTAATCCTAGTCAAATCCATTTAGTTGACTCAACAAACCATTTAATGGCTAAAATGTAAAGTCTGGTTTCCAATTTTGTCTTATTTTCAAAAGAACAAGGTAATACAGTTCCTTCATACGTATTCCTTTCTTTCAACAAGAGATTTCAATAACATTTAAAGATCAGATTTCAATGCAACAATGCAAATGAAGAAAGGTATTGCAATCCTTTATTGATTTCAAATACAACTTTACATCTCTCAATTTCTTGAATGCAAATAACAGATTTCAATTTCTTCCTTTCAAATGAACAGAACAGAGTATATATATATATATATATATCTTTCACATTCTTTCAAAGAAAAATAGAGTCTATCTCTTTTTCATTTCACTTTACAAATTTCATAATCCATACAACATCTTTCCATTTCAAAACATTTACAAATTCATCCACTTCAAAGTGGGAAGGGTTACAATGAGATTTTATTTCACATGGAACTGTCAAACAGTCTTTCTCCTCTGCTCCAGAACAACAACATAAATTTCTTCTCATTCATCCAATTTGATCACAACAGGAGTAGGGGAAAGGCAATGCTCTCCACCCAACCAAGACATCCAATGAAAAGGAGAATCCATCCTTCTTCATTGGCCCCCGAGCCCCAACCACAATGCAATAGAAGGTGTATTTCAACTCATGGCAACAACAGGCTTCCACATCACACACATGCACATTTTCACAATAAAAACAGTTCAAAACAGAATGTAGTTTACAACTACATTTAAAACATACAAACAAGACTAAGGCTTCATCAAGCAAGCCAAAGGAGCAAGGAACTATGGGGGAAGCTTGCTTATGCCTCCCAATGGGAAATGGGTATCCACCTGTAACAAACCACCAAAATCATCACACATATCCTTATGCCCCCCACAATCCCTCCTTATGCCCCCCACAAATTTCACTTATGCCCCCACAAAGTAAGAAATGCAAGCTATTTCTTTTCCATGGTGGATCCCAATCCCAAACTCCCTCCACAATAAATCTGATGCCACTAGGCATTCCCTTATGCCCCCCCCAATGATTCCCCATAGCCTTCTCCTACACCATTCCTAGGTAGTCTACCCAACCAGCCAACAAACACACAAAACATTCACCATTCACACAACATAAAAAGAAATAAAAGCATATATGAAGAGCTAAGCTCCTACCTCTCCATGGTAGATTTTGTTCCAATACAACAAGCTTTCAATGTCAAAATACAGTCCCAAAATCAGCAATGCCCAAGTATGAAATGCTCTCCAATCTCCTCCAAAATCAACAAGAGCTCCAAATAGCCAAGGAAAATTCACCCCAAGGAAGCATTCCAAAAGTTCAACAACCCAAAACAAAGCAAGGAGTTCCAATTTTATAGAAGAGGGAAGAGAAGAGGATGAGGTGGATCCATGTAGGATGCCACATCACACATCCTCAACTCCAACACAAAAGTCAAATTCATTCCCCCAAGCATAATAAATAGGTGGGTGAAAATATGACAAATTACTTACACACTCCAACCAAGCCCACACCCCATAAGGACTGAAATTTAAAACATGAAGAGAGTGCAATTAAAACATGCAACTTGACTTATAAAAATGCATTAAAAAGGTCTAAAATCAACCCTCCAACCATAGGTATGGTTGGTAAATAAAATTAAGAGGTATGGGACAAGTTTTACTTGTCCCACAAGCCTCCAAAATCAGCCTCCAAGGACAAATTCGAATTTCCAAGGAGGTGGAGTGTTTCATACTCCAAAATCTGACTTACACAACTCTTACACATACTTACACATCACTTACCACATTTAATACAAGAGCCAACAACTTCTATAATTACTTTCTTATATCCCAAATTTGATTGATTTATTTATTTTAACAATATGATTACTCACATTAATTCTTCACAATTAAAATAACAATGAAAGGGGTAAATGCATCACAAAATAAACGCATGCAAACAATAATAAAAAGGAACCACATTAATAAAATACACAAAGCCCCTTGGTCACATACAAAGGTAATCCCCCCCATGGGAATCCCTAACAAAAAACAACATACACACACACACAAAACATGTTGCCATGGTGACCTTGTTGAATTCATCTAGAATTCCAATGTGGTTGGTCTCCAATCCCCCGATGTTTGTTGTGATATTTTAACCTGCAAAACACAAATACCTCCTTCGGCCTCATGGCCATATCAGAACATCCAACATGATATAAATATAATCACAAAATCATCTATACATATGAATCACAACAACATCAAGGCAATCAACAATATCACTTACAATTTATATCAACAACTATATCATCATCATATAATGTCCATTTTCTAGGTCTACTCACAATATCCAAAAATCACATGTCCGAACAACATTCATAATATATCCATGTCAAATAGTATATCATCATCCACATATGAAGTGTCTCTAATAATCATCATGCATCATAACTAAATCAAGATCAACAATAATCCATGGTCCAACATCTAACATCATACTAAATCAAAACTATAATAATGTCCATAATATAGTCAACAATAAACAAAGACAATAAAGAAGTCAATCATCTGCAAAAATTCCTAGAAAAAGAGATGAGTGGACAAAAATTCCACTTTTTGTTTCAAGTTTTAGGCCTATAACATTGATTGAGGTTAACTCATGTCCCTAATGGGTTGCAGTTCTACACAAGGATCCTTAACAAGATAAAATTGGATAGAAGTCCAAAACTAAGAAAAATGTCAGCTAGTCCTGCAAAATGTATCTTAAGGTGTAAGTTCATTAACAACATGAAATAAAGATTAGAAAGATAAAAGTTTATATTGGAGTAATATTACATTGTTTTATTTTTGTAGTCACTAATACTTTTTGCACAAGTGACAGATTATTCACGGAAGGTGGAAGGATTTGTCATGGTTTCATGCTTTTTTGTTTCCTCCCAGTTGAACCATTTCTCACATGTATGGTATTCTATTAGTATGTACTGACCTAAATATTTACGTAATAAAATCTAGGTTGTAGATCTCTTTTATAACAACATTAGGGTATCAGAGCTTTTCTCCTCCTTAGTGTGCCAAAAATGGAAACATCAATAGCTTTGGTTGGTCAATAGTGGCAGTCATAGTGGTGTATGAAAGGTGTGTAGTTCCTATTGTGGCAGTAGATGGCTTAGAAGCCGGATCTTGCCAATAGTTGAGCAAAAGAACAAAAGTATTCCAAATTATCAGCAAGTGACGTAAGCAGGAAGATGTCCTACCAATACCAGCACAAAAACCCACAAAGGACTCAGCGATGTGAAGAGCAACTTTGGCGTGAAACAACTTGTTTTGGCTTCTTTTGTTCTATTTTTTCAGTTCCTAAGGTAATTAGTGAAATCAGTGTGACACCCCCACAGAAACCAAGTATGAATGTTTCTAGGAACAGTGGTGCACTCCGCACATGGATCTGCATACATGAAGGATATATAAATAAATAAATATTAAATCTCCATACATGATCTTTCGACTGCAACTACTATCATGTTAATAAGCCAAAATCATAGATGATACATTATCTAGTAGATGTTTTCTTGACCGGTGACCGTGACAACCTTACTTAGCAAGCTGAGTAATATTTTTGTGCATATTACATACATTGCTAAATTTCCTGTGCTTGAATATATGTACTAAATGGTATTATTGACATACACTTTCTACTCAAAGCATTGAAATCTCTGTACAAATGGAGTGAACAATTAGACATTGAGACCCGCATCTAACTACTCAAGCCTATCGAGTCCACATGTAATGATTCTAATCCTTGCATTGAAGAATGTAATTTCGCTGAAGTAGAGATATCATAAGCCATGTTGGCTCCACAATATTGTTGTTATCTAATGCTCGATTATTCTAAAAGTGCCTAATTATGATATCCTAAAATTGACAAAGATGTGCACTATGTATTCCAGTTCAAGGCTAGCCATTTTATGAACTCCTCACTCATAAACATCTTTTGTCCCACCTTATGTAAATTGATAAATAAAATTATGGATAAAGGATCGATGTAAAATCTCTACTGATGGGATGATCACTGTCAACATTTTCAATGAGCATGTAGCCAATACATGTGAGGGTTATGATGCCAATCAAGGGAGGCCTAGGACATGCCACTTCTCTCACTTACCATTTTGATAAGAAGTGCCCAATAGAATTTGTCAAATCAAACTTCCATCTCAAATCAATTAGCCAATCATACACTGAGTATGACAAGATAGGTAGAGAGAGAAGATGTGAATTAATGTCATGTGGTAATGAATTCACGAGTAAAATTTCTTTGTAGCACTCAGAGAACCAAGATTGAAGATAATTTAAAAAATGTCTCTTCTCACACTTATTTGAATCTTCCTTCCCATTCAAGATATAATCATCACCAGAAATGACCTATCACAAAAATATTTTTTAGGTGACATTATATCCGAACTGGTGAACTTTCTATCAGCAAGAAGAAGCCATGGGTAGACAATGCACAAGGAGTTCCTGAAGAAAAATTCCTCTTAATCTAGTGAAGGCAACAGTAATGAAGTTGTCATAAGCCTCTATATAGGGACAATAAGATTGTTTTGCCTTCATAGAAGCTTTAATGTCTCAGAAAGTGAATCATGAAGGTGTCACATATCTACAAACACAAGGGATTACGCATGCACCATTATGAACTATTAATAAATAAAATGGCTGTAGACACACTATTACAATATCATAGAGAAAAGTAGAGCACATTTGGTATATGGTGATTCACAGAAATTGGCAACGACGTCCTCGCCATATAAGAAATGCAATATAAGGAATACTGTTGTGGACCGGACTAGGATTTTGTAATCGATGATGAGTTAAATTGTACTAGAAATCAAGTGGGCATAAGGTATGATCGCACATGAACGCCTGGGGAGTTGTTCCCTTAGTGGGCTAGTCTAAACCCAATAGGGCATCCATTGTGGCATTGCAAAAGTGGGAAAGAGTATGATTGACACTATTTGAACAAGTTGTCCTAGTCAACACACATGACAGGAGAGAGGAAGTTGTTTGATTCATATGATTGATTGACCCGTTAATGAAAATATAAAATGAATGTTCGTAATTATAGAAACACATAGGAGTATCTATGCAAAAGGAATAAAGCAATGTCACCATTCCTATGGGAGATAGGAGAATGTAATGTGTAAGGGTCCTTGTCACGAAGGTACTTCCTGATGTTTCTGGCTTAGACAAATCTCATGAAAGGTTTGTCTAACTCAGGCTATTGATATGCATCAATCTCACCAGGTGGAGTTCATGGTCCAAAGATAGGCATCAAATTGGAGGGAAAGATTTGACAAAAAAGGTACGATACTTGCTATAGCTTTTAACTGAAGGATCATTTATTTACATTAGAAAACTAGTGTTCATCCCCTGCAGTTTCTTTAATCTACCTCCATGGTATGTCAGTTTATTGTAGCAAACAAAAATATAGTGGAATATGATACTTTACTGCCATTTTTTTTTTATCAACTATGCATGTTTAGGTACGATGAATTCCTCCACTAATTTTTCATTACCTCTTTCTTCAAAATGTGTGGCGGGAAATAACTATGAAATTAGTTGAAGTACCTTCCTATGTCAAAATTGTTTCATTCATACAAAACCGATCTAGTGCAGAATGTTTGTCATTGACTTCAACTTTTAAACAAATTCCAGTACTTAATGTAAAGATTAAACTATTAATCGCAAGACTGGGTGTTAACTCCAAAAATGGCTTAATTCATTTTTCATAGCATTTCGTAGCGTATCTTCTATGTAAGTGCGTTGATTCTGTAGACCGTCAAGCATCATTCTTGTCCATGAACTCAGATACGAGACGCGTATTGCATCCAATCAATATGTTATAAGATTAATTGGCAATTCTATGAAAATATGACATCACACAATATTGATGGACCCCTAATATATTCCAAAAGAAATAATACCATTGCAGAACATCAATAAAATGGATGGAGAAATGGCATGTTATTTGCATTAGATTTTCACTGCGAAGTCACGGATGTCAACATATTTACGAAGTAGCTAGACAACAAGATATCCTTCTTAACCGAGCATCGGATAAATGATCTTGCATGCAACTTTAATATACCTGTGAAAGAGATATGGAGTATGAAAAGTCTCTGCAGCGTTATATATATCTTCTTTTACTGTTATTGGGTTATACAATTGAGAGGTATGTATGTACCCAACTGTCGGCCGAATGAGGAAGAAGACGGAGATTGTACAAGGCACTCTGCGTGTATTGTTTGGGAACCACGCTTATTTTTTCTCAAAAATTTGCTTCCATATCGTCTTCATAGAATAACCACTGAGCAACCATTTTTTATAACTGAGTCTTCAAGGTGGTTTATAATGATCCGCACCTGACTCAGTTTTAACTTGCAAAAAAGAGTCAGTAGAAACCTCAGGGATCAAAGCAATACTCAGATGATTTATGAGGATTCTTCACCAAAAATTAAAAGAAAGTGTAAAGGCGAATGGACATTATCCATTCATTTGGAATCTTTCTGGTCCATTTTCTGAGAAAATAATTCTTAACATAAATAGTCATGTAAACGTCGGAAGTGGACCCAAAGAACCGTCAATTTCCACTTGCGTATCTTACAACATAATTTAGGAGTCAAAATGATGAACTAAAGCATTTGAGAATGTAGTTAACTTAATCTACAATAGCAGATAAAATGTGCCATATTGATGATATGTCGTCAATTTTGGAACAGGGGATAATTAGCACAATTTTATTGTAAATTGCTCAAGCTTTTTTATTTTCTACACCTGATTTCTTCTCCGATGCATTTCCTTGGGAAAATCTTGAATTATGTATTTGGCTTTTATGCCACATGCTACCCATTTACTTTATAATCAAATGGTCAATTACAAATCAATAGGGAGGTTCCTTTCTAGATGGTGAAACCTCCTATGGTAGGAACCAAACCAAGGGAAGAGCTAAGTTTATCGCATTGCTTGGTGAAGATAAATACCAGTGATGATTAAAACATGTACAGCAATAACCACATCCAAGAGTAATTTTGACCTTCGAAAATACAATACAAGCTGAAAATTCATATTATATGAAAATATTTGTAATGGCTGCAGATGAACATAGGAACTTTATAATTTAAATTTTAAGATTTGAAATATTGTGAATTCATCTCAAAAGAGGTTAAGAAAATTGGACTATAAGGAAATAAATTTAATTTTTTGGGCCATGTAGGATTAGGAAAAACTATTACATGCCTATAAGGTCAAGTATGAAGAATGTATTAAGAGAAGGAACTGAAGTATATGGTCCAGCATTAGTGCCAACCCTTTTTTGGCATGAATAAAAATGAACAGGGTAATGTGTGTCATGGACAAAGACTCGCTTCACGCATTTGTGTACCCATAGATATTTGATACAAGTCGGGTTAATTTTGCAAGATAGAATTAATACTCCCATGATTTTGCAAATCGCTTTCGGAGTTGAAAAGCCTCAATCCCAAACCTAATGAAATTCAATCACACTGACATTCATGGGAGCATAATCTGTTGTTGGAACCAATCCTTTGGGAACTAATTAATGCGACAGCATAACTTATGGAGACCATAACTTTTGATTTGATTGTTGGATTGTCTTGAAATTTTAAAAGACGGTAGATATACATTAATACTATGTTTGGGTCAAGTTTTCTGCAAGGTTGTGGCCATTTCCTCACATTTTTGGGCCCATATTTATTTATCCAGTGGCCTAAAATTGGCTCCGATTTTTTTTTTTTGCTTTTTAATAGATATTAGAACTTTAATAATTTTTGTTTTGCAAGTTAGAATAAGTAAAAAAAATTGCATAATCCTTAATTTTTGAAGGCATATTCGGCACGCAAAAATTGGGGCCAATCCGAGTTGTTTTGCTCGTATGTCATTTTTTGCATTTTAGGGTTTTTAGAGTAGACGTGAAGTAAAAGGAGGATTGTAATGATGTAAAAGTTTAGAGTGGATTCTAGAATGATATGAAAGATATTTTGAAACTTTTTTGTTTTATTTCCAAATCCGTTTATGTGTGTGTTGGAGGTATTTCAACCTCTTCCAATTGGATCTACATCAATTGGTATCAGAGGGACATTTTGATCTTGCAGGAATAGTTAAGGTAACATATTACAATTTTATGTGTAATTTTTTCCACTATTTTATATAATCATGGCTAGATGTGAGAAGGGAGGTTATGCCTAGATGAATAGGAATATGTAAGAAGTACAGGGACAAGTTGTTGAGCTCACAAAAGAAATTACAGGCCTTAGAAGGAGACAAGCAAAAGGGGATGCAGACCCAGATAGTGATGCTGAAGAAGTACCTACATTAATGAATGAAGGAGGAGATGAAGAAAAAAATGAGAGAGATGAAGACACCTTGAATGAGAGACCATTTGAGGAGAGATTGATCCAAGATTTAGATGGAAAGAATGATGGCATCAAGATTAATGTTCCAGATTATGGCGGAGTGTTACGGCTAGAGGAGTTGATTGACTAGTTGAATCGCATGGAAAAATTCTTTAATTAGAAACACCTTTTAGAGGAGAATAATATTAAGTTTGCATGCACTAAGTTAGCCAAACATGCATTGATCTGGTGTGATCACTAGAAAAATGAAAGACAAAGGAATGGAAAGGGAAATATCCGAAACTAGAATAAAATGCTAAAAAAGATGAAATAAAACTTTCTTCTTATAGATTATACTCAGACACTCTTTCAAAGATTCCAAAACCTAAGACAAAAGAATCTCAGCATTGAGGCGTATACCAATGAATTTTTCAAGTTATCAATTAGGGTGGAATAGGGAGATTCTGAATAGCAAAAGGCTATAAGGTATATAAATGGGATGAGTTCTACCATCTAAGGTGAGCTGAGTATGCTCTGGATCCATAGTTGGGATGATTCTTACAAACTCGCATTAAAATTATAAGAAAAGAACAAGAGGAATAATTTTAGAAGAGGTGTGAAGAGAGGGAAATCATCATCTCCAATGAGAGGCAAAGGTAGATTTGAATCTATAAAACATAAATCCTCTACTACATAAGGGCATAAAGATTCTTGTCAAAGCCATTATAACTACGAAAGAGGTAGGAAGTTTCAGAGGGGAAGAGGTTATAATGGAGGATGGGGTTGGAATATCCCCAAAGGAAATAGACATGTTAAAAATGTGGTGAAGAGGGGCTCAAAGCTTTTGAGTGTTTGCACTATCCTAAATAGGATATATGGCAAGGAGAAAAACCATGAGTAAAAATTGTTGAAGTTGAAGAGGAAGAATAAATGGAGGTTGCTGCAGACTTGGGTGAAACCCTCATGATAAGGAAGATGATGATTGTCCCAAGGAAGGAGAAATACCATGATATTGCTGGTGTTTATGCGAGGCTGCGAAATAATATATTTTGAACAAGCTGCACCTCTGGAGGAAAGGTATGTAAAATTATTATTGATTATGGAAGTTGTGAAAATATGGTTTGATTTGTGATGGTTGATAAAATCAATATGAAATTTCAAAAACACCCATATCCCTATCATGTATCATGGTTCAAGAAATTTAATGAGGTAACCATAGCTAAAAAGATGTCTTATAAAGTTTTCGATTGGGAATACCAACAAAGATGAGGTGTGGTGTGATGTTATCCTAATGGATGCGCATCACATATTGCTAGGGAGGCCTTGGCAATACGATAGAAATGTTACACATGATGGAGGGAAAAATACATAAACTTTTTGGAAGGATGGTGTAAAGGTGTTCTTCTGACCCTTAAAGCAAGAAGAGAAGAGCGATGGCTTATTGGCTACAAGAAAATTTGCTACAGAAATGGAAGAAGTTGGTTGGTGTTATGAGTTGATGTCAAAGAAGATGGAAATAGAGAACTTTAATATACTTATTTTTGTGGAAACAATACTAAAAGAATATAAAGATGTCATACTAAATGAACTACCAAATGGGTTACCTCCGAAGTAGGATATACAACACCATATTCATTTGATCATAGTATCAACACTTCCAAACCAAGAAACCTATCTGGTGAGTCTGACACAGAGTGAAGAGTTAAATCAACAAGTGATAGATCTAATACAAAATGGGTTAGTGAGAGAAAGCATGAGTTCATGTGTAACTCTAGCGTTATTGACTACAAAAAAAGATGGAGACTAGAGAATGTGTGTAGACAACATGGACATAAATAAGCTCATAATTAAGTATCGGTTCCTAATTCAAACATTGGACGATATGATCAATGTGCTAGTGGGAGTCCATTATTTAAGAAAGATTGACCTTAGGAGTGGGTACTACAAGATCCAAATCCATGAAGGGGTTCAATGCAAAACATATTTCAAAATAAAAGAAGGGTTTTACGAGTGGATGGTGGTGCCATTTGGGCTATCCAATAAACCAAGTACATTCATGATGCTGATGAACAAAGTACTCTGAGAAGACAATTGTATATTTCTTTAGATGAATCTTTTTTTCTTGGGTTTTATCATATCCGAGGATGAATGAGGAAAAAAGAAAGACAATTTGTGAAGGGCCTTTTCCAAAGAATTCTCAGCATAGAGATCTCACCAATATGGCTTGATTGCCATTGGTAAATTCTTCTCATACTACACTTTCATCCAAGTAGATTTTAGGGGGATTGAAAAATCTTTCTAATAACATGAAAATGCTCTTCTCAAGTGTAAGGGGGTTTCTATGGACCAAGGCAAAAACATATAGTGTTGAATTGTTGAAGACACGAAAGTGTACTAGAAGTCCTTTATATAGTTTTGACATTCTCTTGGAGAAGCTTGCAACCTAGTGAATGTGAGGATAAAGTATGATGTATCACATGTCAGAAAATGGATAAGTACTGAGTCAAGATGGACGACCTGTCTTATTCCTCAATGAATAACTCAATGAAGTCATGAGGAAATATTCTACTTATTATGCGGAATTTTATACTAATTAATCAGGCTAAATTAATCTTACTAAAAGCCATTAATGGACTTGGAAAATAATAGAATTTGAAGGTCTTCACTGACCAGGAAGCCATGATGTATGTAACCAAACAATAGGATTTAAATAGTACGCATGCAAAATAGGATTATAACTAACGCAAGTGATGTTAATTCTGTCATTACGAGTTTATAACCTCAAGTCATCCTATTTATAAAATCCCTGAGTTATTTTTAGTAAAAATGTACCACTTTGTGATAATTCAATGGAAAATGAACCTAGTAGGGTTTGAGGTAGTTATGGAATCATACAAAAAATGACCATGGTTCATAGTGACACTGTAAGGTAACGTAAGTACTACCACATCCATATTTCTAGTGTGAATGATCTTAGGATATCATAAGGTTCATGTAGGACTGGTTATGTTTATGACATTGGCACAACTACTCACTCTCATCCACAATGTTGAGGTTTACATTGATTAAATATTATTAGAGCATCGCATGACTGGGGGTATTGATGGGACACTTTGGTATAGGTTAAGACATTCGTATCTCTTCTATTATATTAGTATTTACTGGCCCGAGGTAATTCATTATATATAGTTTCTTTTTTACTTATTTTTTATTAACACCCTCAGTTAGAGTGTGCCATTTGGCTATGATCCATGCATACCCTTCTATTTTGTATCCATGCCATTGATACTTTCTCACTTATCATTATTATATCTCCTTGATTTGAGTATTTATTTCGTGTTATTTTGTCCACTAAAACATTTCCCTCTTAATTGTTTATACCATGTATATACATGATATATCAACTACTCAATGATGGCACCAAATATACATATTATGATATTTTTTATTTTGGTGCACACTAATGATGCTTCTAGAGTTGCAAGGTTTAAATTGTTTAAGAACCCTGTTTATTATTGCATGGATTTCCTCTTATGATCATTTTTCATTGGGATTACGAATATTTTGAGTCAGCTAAAATATTGGAAAATAAAAAACTACTCATTGATGGCACCACATTCACACATATCTATGAGATTGAGTATTTTGCATATGCACCCATACTAATTGGAAAACTGAAGTGGAAGCTATGAAATCATTTGAAAATCTCATACGTTTCATTAGTTGGGCATTTTTCCAAAACAATAGGCCACTTTTCTTTATTACACTCTGATTTCTTCAACTAAAATAATTTGGTAACCAGGTACAAAACCAGTGGTCCCCTGTTCTATTATTTGTTTTAGGGTAGGAATGCGAAGAGGATCCTAAATACAGATTTTTCTATCTCATGAAGATAAAACTAGTGGTGATACATATAGCATTTTTCATGCACACAGTTTTTCAGTTGTATTCTTGAAGTGATAGACACAAGATATAAAAGTTAGTATATGCATCAATATAAGGTAGCTATATTTTTTCGTAGGAGTGTCAGTGTATTCATGAACCCACAAGATATCCCTTTCACGGTTAATCTGGGAAAGGATAATTTTCTATATGGGGTGCATCTAATACACTAAAGTATCACAAGTTTGGGCCATGTAGGATCTCTTTATTAATCTGATTGATCACATTGAACCTACTAACATGCTCATTTACCTGTAAAATTCTCGTGTTTATCTCTCTTAAGTTCTTACTTTTTCATGGATATTGCACTATATAATTATGCATGATTGTTACATTGAAAATATTCTTGGAGGAGTAAGATATTGAACTTGTTACTTAGTTATTTTTGATTAATTTCTCTTTTACATCATAAGGTAATGTGTAGTCTTGGACTAAAAGATAGTTCACTACTTGTCAGTCATTATGTGATGGTTTAACAAATATTATCATTATCAGTATTGGAAGGTTTGACAGATATGTGGAACACATTTGGATTACATATTGGAAGTTGAATAAGAATGTAATTTTTAAAATTCACAAAACATGAGATTCTTTTCAACTAGGGGAGAATGATGACGCAACATAACTTGTGGAGACTATAAATTTGGATTAGATTATTGGATTGTCTTGACATTTTATAGGGAGGTAGATATACATTAGTACTATTATCAATTTTTTCCCCTTACGATAAATTAGATAAAAATGCCCCCACATATAAAAAATTAGGGATCGGTTCAGCCATGGGAGTTCACATTTCAGGATTGGCCGAATAGGTCGAAGAGGTCGGAGCAGATTATAGATCAGTTTGGGAAATAAAGAAGCTCTGAATTCTGAAACTTAGACTTTGGAGGTGGGGTCGATCGAAGTCAAGATGAAAACAAATTTGGGGACTCAGTGGAAATGAACGCAAGAAAGGGGAGTCGAAACTCTAAAACCTTAAGTTTTAAAATATGAAATTCAGGATTTCAAGTTTTTTGAGGTTTTATAAATCAAGCAGATAATCTTACCACACAAACGACGAAAATGAGAGTCCTGAAATCCTGAAAACCCGAAAACGCTAAAACCCAAAGTACAAAAACCCCCTCAAAATCACAAAACCTGGTCCCCCAAAAAGGAAAAGGTCCAAATCCCGATGTCTAAAATTTGTACTTCAGAGTTTTGGGATTTTGGAAATTTTTTCTTGAGCAATGAACAATGTCACTTGACATGGTTTCATATTCCAAACTCCGAAGTCTTTATTTCAGACTTTGGACATTCAACATTTTGGAACTCTAAAGATGACTTGAGCAAAGAAGAGTAACCCAAAAATTAAAAAAATTTATTTCAGAGGTTACGATGCAGTTTAGTGTCTAAAATGGTAGAGCCAACCACTCACATTTATTGCATAATGGCACTCACATCTTCAAATGTTGCAATATCATTTGTTCTGAAGCTCATGAGGTACATCTAAATTAGACTTGTCATAATTTTTTCAGTGTACCATTTTAGAACTATGAAAATTATTAGAATTATAGTCTGACATTTTAGAGGGTGTCATCCTAGTTTTCATGCATCCTAGGATTTTATATTTATTAGAGTATGTGTCTTATTTGTATTCTTCTAATCGATGTAAAGTTTTAAATATATAAAGGTATGGTATATGTAGTGGAATCCATCATTGTTAAATGTGTATGATGAATAAAAAATTAGGGTGGTTGAAGCAAGTGTTGTATGATTTCCTCTCTCTCTCCCTTTACATTTTACTATATATTGTAAGGAAGGAATCATTTCAAAAGGTGGGAAAACTTGTATATGCCCCTAAATTTCTTACAAAAATACGGGATAAATTATAAGTGAATTTACAATCTATATTAATACCTCAAAAATTAAGGTTGAAATATAGATCAAAGATAGGGTGAGTCTTGGTCCTTGTAATAGCATAGGGTGACCATCAAAGTCTGTGGTAGGAATCATATAGGTGTTTGGATGACATGTTTTCACTATGTTACATACTATGTTGGTACATTACATTATACTTGAATATAGTCATGTGCATATCATATGCTTGGTTGTGCATGGTAAATCATATCATGCATATTATTATGGTATTGTAATATTATTGTTCTTTTTCCCATGAATACATACCAATTCCTCTAAATTGGACTATGTGCTTCATTGTATATATCTCTCTTGTCACAAAAAATTGTATCTCTAGTTGAATTTTCATGCATGGAAAGTTTAACATGCTAACGAATAGTCATTTTGGTGCGTCACACTGCCTGTAGATTACATGTTATATAATTTTCTCCCATGATGGAATCTTTTCTATACCCTGTCATATCCTTGGCATGTTTGATTATACATTTTTTATAGATGGTCTGATATTAGACCATGATGTGTATTACGATTTAGGGGATCATAGGAACTGGCCTTTTGACCCAGAGAGCTCCCCCGATTCGCAAAGTCCCACACTTTGGGAGAAGCTCCATGTTATGCAATCACACTAACATTTTCAACCTATCGAGTTATAGACATTCGGGGATGCTGTGATTATGCATCAACATGCACTAGTCTTCATTTAGATAAGCAAGGTTATGGCCATATAAATAAATCTAAATTAAAATGCCTAGATATGAGAAAAATCGAAATGTAGTTTGCCTAGATATTGGCTTTGATACCATATAGGAAATGCTCTTATGACCAGGTATGAAAAATTTAATAACTATTTGTTGTGCTTGTTCAAGGAATAACTCTACAAAGTGTAACCATGATGCACAATGAAATAAGATGAGAGGAAGATCAAGGCAAAACTCTATAATGTATTATAACAAAATGTTTCGTAAGAGATGACATCTCCTTGGCATCTTTCGAGAAGGCTCTAAGAAAAGACTGATTATTTCTTTCCACAAGGACATTGTAATGATGTAACATGTAGGGGGAGATTGGTGGAGGGAAGAAATTGGAAATTGGATGCTTTTTTAGGAATGGAGTCTGTTATTGTTTATTGTAAGAAATATGCATATTTATTTTGTGTTGAACATGTGAAGGAATTATTCCAGTGGGAATTTAGAAAGATATAGAAGAAGATTACATTGAAATTTATTATGCATACAAGTGGTCGAGGTTAAAAGTAAAGAAGGGGGGTTAATAGTGATGGAAGAAGTGAATGTATAATATATGTATATTCTTTTTGGCAACATTTAGACCTTTAATTTTCTGACATTAATGAAATACATTTGTAAACATGTTAAGTATAAAAAAATAAATTGAAAGAAAATTTATTGATCAACTTTGAAAACACTAAAAGGGTTGCATATCGTATAAATATGATAAAATTGTGATGAGGAAAATATCGCAACATTTACAAAAACATGTTTTTCATTGCAAAATATGCCATGGAGAATGTTTTTATGAAAACAATATGGAGAAAGGAAGGATAGAAGAGACTACATAATATAATAAATGTTGAAGATTCAAAAGGCACTTCTCCTATCCTTTACTTCTTTTAAGATGTGGCCCAAGGGACATGTTTGAGTAATGCTTGTAAGAGAAAGGAGGAATTATGCAACTTTGTTTAAAGGAGGGGTCTTTAGATAATGCACTAAATATCAGGACTTGTCTTTCAGTACTACTAATACAAACAATGGACTTTGGCAATGAAAGTCCTTAAAATTTGTGGCTTCTTGATGCCAAGTAAATTTTAAGGCTTAGTTTCTCATGGCTGCCTCTAGATATAGATGGAAGGGGAACATGCAAAGGTTTATTGCATCCCAAGGATGGCCTATGTATTTGCCACATTTTATGAAAAAAACAAATAGGTATATCTAGTGGTGTACTGGAGAAATTGTAGACCATGTTGACAATCGTGCTTATTGAACCATTGCAAAGGCCAGCTTCAACCCACAATTTGGTTGTAAGCATGATTTTTTTTTTGCATGGAATAAATTTGTATTTCATTTTTTTCATTAGGATCTAGTGAATTGGATTGCCTACTAAGTTGTGTAATTGAAAGGGACATTGGGAAGTTCAAACCATTTAGCATGTTGAAGTTGTGGCAGTTGAGGACATTTTTTAGCAAACAAATGAGTATCATAATGGAAAGATGAAATTTATTGTGTTGACATCCTTTCATCTATGTGATACATAGGTGTTTTTTAATCCTTAACGTCGGGATTGACATCACAAATGTTGAGTAAGAGCTTATGAAAATAAAATTGAGTTTTATCTAACCCTTTTTTCCACTAAAACATTTTTAGTGATACAACCATGGGAAAGCTAAACCTGAGGTTTTTTCAATAGTATTTTCATGTATATAAAGGGGAAACCCTCGAAAGGTGGAAATTACCAAAGTTCCTTAACAAGAATAACATATCTGCAATCAAAAATTGATTTTTTAAATTAGGGGAAGCTTCACAGAGGTAGTAGTTCACCTTGGCAAGTAGTTGCAGCCAAGTGAAGATCATCTCATCAATGCGAATATACTCAACATATTTGAGGATATATTGAAAAAATTATAGTGCATAAACTTAAAGTGGATTTTATTTTTAATTGGTAATTGCAGAGAAGCATTTATAGTAGAAGCATAAATGTTGGAAATGAATCAAGTTAGTGCATAAAATAAGAGAGGAGAATTATTTTAATGGTCCGTAGCTAAGAGTTTTTATTTTGATAGTGTTTATGAGATATGATTTACATGTTCCTACAATAGCTTTAATTATCAATTTAAGAGGTAAAAATTGGCATCTGTGCGTGAAGTGATGAAGAAAAGTATCAAAATATTGTTTTTCTCGATGACAATGGAAGGGAGATTTATGTGGAGGTAGATTGATTGAAATAGGTTACACTAGAACCACTATATACTTCAATGAAAGATGGACTAGTACTATCCAAAGAAAGAGGAACATGATTTTCTTTCCAATTATGGTGTTTTTCAATGTCTTGTGGAAAAACATGTGAATGTTATCAAGGAACATGTGATTTATAGGATAGATTTGGAGATATAAGCTCCCATTAGTCTACAAGAGTAGAAGTGGCCCACCATGGTATCCACATGGGGGGGAATCCTAACAATAAGATTATTATGGAATTGTAGACACTTGGGTTTGACATTCCATTGTTGATAATTTTTTTGAATACCATCTCAATTAGAAAGCTTTTCCTCCCTTTTGCTCCCTATGTTTGAAGAAATATTGCAGAATGGCTTTGTATAGAAAAAATTCTATCCATTTCATAACTGGAATATTGAGAAAGAAAATGATTAAATATTGGGATAACACGTATAATATTTGGCATAGGATGGTGTTTCCATTTCTCCTCAACATGTTTCTTATTATAATACCAAGATTTCCAACTTCAATAAGTAATATAGAATCCACTTTTTTCATTGCATGTGTGATGTAAAAGTTAAATGTGTCATTAGAATGATACTTTACTTCTATGACACGACACATGACGTTTTCCCCAACATTCAAGGAAATAAAATTACGATTGTATAGAACAAAAACATATTTTTTGTTACATGTGACATGTTTCTTATGCAGTCATGCCCTCTTCTCCATAACATTTTTGGTTGCCGTAGTATGAAATATAGGAGGGAATGTGATGTGTATTGAGCTACAAGAGGTTAAAATGCTTCCAAAATCCACACACACACACACAATTTGAAAATACTCTAGAAGATTCAACAATATTTACTTCTAATTCCTGAATCAACAATAATCTTTTAAAATATTACAATTTTCCTTATATTTCCCTCAATCTCTAAGAAAATCCTTTAAATGCGAAAAATCCCTAATACACAAATAACCTAAACAAGTAAAACACCTTGAATGGGACCCAAATTTTGTGTGCATAATATGCCGTCATAAATTCATGCTCACACTAAATATTTTCTTATTCCATAAAGTAGAGAAATTAAAATTCTAAGTTATAGAAAAAACCTAGAAAAGGTTCTGAACCATTTTTAGAAAAATAGACGAAGGAATTTAGAAACAAAAAAATTCCAAAATGGCACCTAATGTTTATAATAAAAATTTTGTAATTTCATATTACTAATCAACCATCTAACTCCCTAATTTTTTTAATACAATCTGATAGTTGGATCAAAATTTATGGTCTCTAGAAGTTATGTTCATACATCATTCTCCCTTGGTTGAAAAGAATTTTACTACTGAGAACGAAGTTGATGGAATTCGTCCAATTCTCCACTATCAAAATTTCTTCAAATGCCACTCAAGAATCTAATTATTTTCTTTTTTCGGCAAAAGTTCCAACTATACCAAATATATGTTATAGCTCTCGTGCATATTAGTGATTCTATTTTTGTCCAAGAAATGCATTACCATTTCCTTTATCTTCTTTAACATCTGGTGATCCTAATTTACTTCTTGTTCCTCTAAAAAATATTTATCATAACCTAGAAACTTATATAATTTAGAAACTTTAAAAACTGGTAAAATAGAAAATTTGGTCCGGTAGCTCCACCTTGTAGGCATCATCACTCATTTTCTTCTAAATCTGTCATGGCCCAAAATTCTTATACTTTAGTTTATTGTGTCCCCTTTCAAAACATTTCCTTTCTAAGATGAACCATCACCATATCTTCTTCTTAAAATGCATTCTATCTCATAATTGAATCCAATAAATGATTTATGTATTGTATTAATATATTTCAACATCTCCCTTACATATTCTTCTCACTGTAAGATACGTTCTAAAAATTCTTCTACATGGTCATTTTTTTATCTTCACCAAGCAACAAAATCAGATCTATGACTCCCTTGGGGTTCCTACCATAGATAATATGGAAAGGATACCTCCTCATCAACCTATTTATTGATCTATTATAAGATAAATCTTCTTGTGGTAACGCCAAAACTCATGGTTTTACCTATACTCCAACTATGCATAGTAAAAAATTACCCAATATCTTGTTTGCTACTTTGGTGTTTCCATTCACTCTGAGGGTGATATGACACTATTGAACTGTATTTATGTCCCCTATTTTCCACCACAGATTCTTCCAAAAGTTCATTTAAATTTTTTTTGTTCAAATATGAAGTTGATCATTCTTGGAACTCCATACAACCTAAACGCATCTCAAAAAAATAGAAATCTACAACTCTAGAAGAATAATTATTTGTCCTACTGTAAATGAAATTTTCCATTTTAGAGAATCTATCTACCACAAAAATATATATAATCATTTTCCTCTTTGTGTGTTAGAAAGTCCTAATATTAAATCCATACTCAAATAAACCCATGGCCTTGTAGGTATGGGTAATGGAATATACAAACCAATATTCTGTGCATGGCCCTTAACCATTTGGCACACTCTACATCTTGCTAAAATCCTACTTTTTTCCCTCTTTACCTTTATCAAATAATAATTTTCTACAATAAGAGAAATTATCTTACTTATACCAAAGTTTCCACCTAACCCACCACTATGCAATTCTCTAATAATATTTTTTCTAATTGCACTAGAAGGGATTCACAATTATTTCCCGCTAAACAAACAACCATCGTGAATCAAATCATTAGAAGAACCACTACCTACTATAGGATCCTTAAGTTGTCTCACAACATCACCAAAATCTGGATCACCTTCATACAATTCCTTAACACGTCAAACCCTACTACTTCATTTTCAAATGTTGTCAAAAGTGTGACACGCCGACTCAAGGCATCAGCAAATTGATTCTCCTTACCCGACTTATGCTTTAAGAAAAAATTATATTCTTGCAAAAATGAAACCCATTTTGCATGCCTACTATTTAGCTTCTTTTGTTTATTTACATAGCTCAATGCTTAATGTGTCAGTGAAGAGTACAAAATCCTTTTCTACAAAGTAATGTATGCAGTGCCTTAATTCCTAAACAATAGCATAAAATTCCACATTATATGTAGACTATTTCCTCCTGACTTCATTTAGCTTTTCACAGAAGAATGTTATAGGTTATCCTTCTTGACTTAGTACAACTCTAATCCCAACATGTAAGGCATCACAACCGGCCTCAAAGAACTTGTTAAGATCTAGGAATACAAAAATAGGTGCTTCTGAAACTTTAGTCTTCAATAATTCCAAATTATTTGTTGCTTCCTTAGTCCATATATACTCCCACCCTTTTGTACACTCTATTCTGGGTGCAACAATGCTACTGAAAATTCTAGATGAACTTCCAATAAAAATTTGCCAATCCATGAAAAATACGAACCTCTATCACATTTCTTGGAATAGTCCATTCCAAAATTGCCATTACTTTTTCCTCATCCATCCTCACTCCATCCTCTGATATGAAAAACCCCAAAAAAATAAGAGTCTTATGAAGAAATCTACACTTCTTTAAGTTTGCATATAGATTGTTTTTACATAACAAGTGTAGCACCAATTTCATATGTAACAAGTTTTCTTCCACTTTCTTATTGAATATCATAATCTCATCAAAATATATAATAAAAAACTTACCATCATACTCTTGGAGTACTTTTTTTATCTGCCTCATGAATGTACTTATTCTATTAGATAGCCCAAATGGCATCACCATCCACTCGTATAACCCTTCTTTTATTTTAAAAGTAATTTTGCATTCAACCCCTTCACTAATCCATAGCTAGTAGTGCCAAATCCCAAGGTTAATCTTGCTTAAATATTGTGCTCCTGCTAGCACATCCAATATTTAAATTGCAAACTGATACATAATTTTTATCTTATTTATGGCCCTATTGTCTACACACATTCTCACATCTCCATCTTTTTTGGGAGTCAATAGAGTTTGGGTTGCACATGGACTCATGCTTTCTCTCACTAAACCTTTTTGTATTAGATCTATCACTTTAATATTCAACTCTTCAATCTGTGTTGGACTCATCCGATAGGCTATGTGGTTTAGAAGTTCCTATCCTTGGATCAAATCAATAAAATGTTGAATATCTTTCTTTAGACGTAACCCATTTGGTATGATATATTTTTATTATTTTAGTGCCTTTTCTACAACAACAAGTATATTAAGGTACTCTATTTCCCCCTTCTTTTACATCAGTGCATAATAAAAACCAAATTTTTCCATTTGAGTAGAAAACTCTTTTATATCCAATAAGCTCTCACTCTTCTCTTCCTCCTTGAAGGGTAACAAGATCACCTTTACACCATTCTTCCAAAAGGTATATTTGTTTTTTCCTCCATCATGTCAAACATTTATATCATATTTCAAAGGCCTCCCCAGTAACATATGACATGCAACCATTGAGATAAAATTACATTGATCTAGAGGAGTAATATTTTTGCATTGTTCATATAGGTAGGCATAATGGTTCTAAATTTGTTCATAACACTAACCTGGAGGAATTGATAAATGCATTGTTGCTTCTACAAGTGTGAATTCCATGAGGTGAATGAACTCATGATTGCACAACTCCATGAAATGGAAGAAAATTAAAGATGTGGAAAGAAGAATTGGTGGAAATGGATGGAAATAAAGTCTACAACTCAGAGAAGGGGTTGTTAACTAGATTGAATCACCAGATGTGCTTGAAAAGTTCCTTCAAAGGATGAAATATCCATCAAGAGCACATTAAACTTCATGAGGTGAAGTATTAAGGTTCTTAAGACCTATCCCACCGAGCGATCTAGAATTGTTATCACAAAACTACAGCACCCCCAAATAGATTTAGATTTGAATATGGAATTCGTAACATTGGATCATCTCTCAAGCTGTGGGACTTGCAGGCTTGAGATGATCCTCCAGAGAAGGTTGGTTTCCTACTCCTAAACTACCTTCCATAAGCTACTCTAATGCAAAAAAGGCTATCTAATCCTAATATAACTTTCCAAGGGACCAGGGAGAGAGAGTGCATGAAAATAAAATCCTACACTAAAGTGGTGATACACCAAAAAAGGAGGGTTGTTGATCACAATTCCAACTACCTGAAATGGAGAGGGGTGAGCAATGGAGAGGATGGACAAGATGCATCACAGACCAAAGATAAAGTTCACACAGAACACCACTTCAAACCCATTAAACAAAGCTCCCAAAACCTGTAATAGACATCAAAGATATGCACAGTATACCCTACAATGGTGAGAGGCAAGAAGAGACAATAAAATAAGCAAAGGATGGACAAAATGCATCATGAAACAAATTTTATTACTCCATGAGTTCACACAGTACATCATTAGTGGGAAAGAGGAAAGAAAAAACCATTACAAAGAAAAGAGAGGAGGCTTAAGCTCCACATTCAACCCTATCAGGGAAGAAAGAGAGAGGGGGCAGGAGAGAAAAATGACCAACTCCTTTACAAATGAGCCCAAGATTACAATTTATAGAATTGAGAAGGAGAGAGAGAATTGCAATCCTAAATTTGTCTTTTCAACCACTTGCAAGTTGTCATAAATGAGTGTAATTTATGGTATGTTTCTTGAAAAAGGCTCCCCATGTTGTCCCATGTGCTGCAGGAGAGAGATAATGATGACCATGCCTCATTAAATGCATCCCAACTACCAATTAAAACATTTTCTGAACCTGGACCATTTTTAGAAAAATCACCATCAATTACTTAATCAATTTCTTATATTTCTTTGATTTTTGTGCATCAGGCTTGGAGATCATGATTCCAACAAGACCAATTTTGTGAAAATCCATAAAGAATTGCAAAAGTTATGGCCATTCTAAGTTTCACATTTTGGAAAAACTGTCGTTTTCCTTTGTTCCACTGGAGATTTTCCAATTTTCTGCAACATTCCATGGATTTGGTTTTTTGTGGCATTTCGTATTTTTTGTGGATTTTTTCATGAAATATGTTTTTTGCTAGAGGATTTTCTACAGACCTTTTTCTGTATCATTTTTCTGCAAATTTTTCTACTGGATTTATGCCCATTCTGATGTTTTGCGTGAAAACTTTTTCTGTTCACGTGGATTTTCTACAATTTTTCTGTGGATTTTTTTTTGTGGATTTTTCCACGGACTTTTCTGTGGCTGTAGATTTTGTTTTCTGTGGCACTTTCCACGGGATTTTTTGGACTTTTTTTGTGCGGAACTTTCCACCTTTTTTGTGAGACTTTTTCATTGGGTTTTCCACAGAATTTGTTCTACCGCACACTTTTTTCATGGACATTTCCACAATACATATGTTTTCTGCAGGATTTTGGGTTTTTTCCCACGGATTACCTTCGTGCCCAACTATCTGCTGGATTGGCGGAGAAAAAATTCCACCTTTTCTAAATTTCCACATTTGACTGATTTTAGCATTTCAGGCCCAAAATTGGTACGATGAACCTTAGTATGACCTTTGGTTCCATCCGTAGCCGTCAAACCCAATTTGCACTAAAATAGGCCCTTGACTTCATTTTTCAAAATTTGGCAAATTTTGCTAACTCCTTGGATTTTCTTTAGATAGGGAAGTTAGAGAAAATGCCAAAGTAATTTTGGGCTAGTCAAATCCATTTTTACCAAGCCTAATTTTGGATAAAATTTTGGGGGGTGACTTTTGGACGGGGGGTCACCTGCCTGCTAGGTGAAATGATCAGTGGCCTTGAAGTATCCATTGGGCATGGAGTCAGCCTGATAAACACAAATCTGATCTAAAACTCTAAAATCTGGTCCCTGAGCCACTTGAAACACTACTAGAACTAGAGTTGATCTCACCAAAGGCTACCTCCAATGGATTGTGTATGAGCAAAAAAACACCAACACACACACTATGTACAAAAGAGAAAAATCATACATGCCCCAAGTGGAACATGCAGAGTGTGCATAAGCACTTCTTCTACTGAAAACAAACCTACCTACTCTATGCTAACCAGAAGCAAAGGGAACTCAAACAAATCCTACAACTGGCAGGGAGAAGTAGCTTCCCTTTCTCAAAATAGGCAGCCATGTATATGATTTGGTGCTGAACATGGCTGTTATTATGAGTGAAAAACTGACAAGAGGTCGATCCTCCACCCAAATCATCAAGGTATCAACTGGAAACAAGACAAATACCTCTTTTAGTTGCTCTGTATTTGGATTGAAGAGGCATTGCAGCTGATCCTTGGTACTCTAAAACTCATCCTCATGCTCAAGAGGAAAGCATGACTTTGGAAACTCCTCTTTTGGCTCCAATGAAGCCAAGTATTTGATTGGGCATGGTTTGGTCCTTCGAATTTTCCACTACTTCTGAAATTCAACTCCAAAAATGGAGTCTTCCTCGGACCTTCTTGAAAAAGGGGGTTGTCTACAGATTTTCTTCTTCTTCTTGCACATCTACAAACAACTATTGTCCCTTGAAAGTGCATTTGGTGAATGGTATGGAGTTCCTCCTTGTATTGTTTGAGATGATGAAATCGTCTTTTCTTTCCCTTCCTCTGCAATCCAGTGTGGCTTTTGGAAGATCAAACTCTTCTTGATAACTTTCCTTCAAGATGCATGTATGCAATCAATAGATTTCACTTGCACCTTCAAATGAAAGCAAAGTTCTTGTGGTTGAATCATCAAATGATGGGTAAGTGAAATTTGTAATTTCTATTTAGCTCCTCCTCATTGGAAATTGTTCCTCCTCAAGTCTGATAGGCTGGATCAAACTCTTCGTTCAAACAAAGTGCCAGGAAGGTTCAGAGCATCTCCCTCTTGCATGATGATCTTAAAATCTTCATTATTTTCACCATATGAAGCTTCATCTTCAAACATGAAGCTAGTGAGTTCAAAATCTTCCAAAAATTTTGATTTTTGGAGAGATGAAGGGGGAGAGAGATATATAATCTCTTGTACAACTAGATGATTGCCTCTGAATTTGTTTTGGTCACCTCCATATGCTCCTCTTTAACTGGACTTAGAGCTGGTTGTTCTTCCTCCTCCTTGACCGATTGTGAGCTAGAATATGAGGGTGGGTATTTTCAAACAAAGTTTTGTCAATTGTTTGGACACTGCATTCAGAGCATATGGAGGGGATGACTCTTTTGGAAGGGAAAAAATCAGCCATAGCCAATTGAGATGAGATGGAAGATCTCCTCCAGAAGGCTGGAGAAGGGAATTCAACACTTAGGGTAGCAAGATACAATGGGATTTGAATCATGACACTATTGAAATGATATTGATTGAGAAAGAGGAAAAGAAAAGCTATGAGGTGGTGGACTTACCCATTGACAAGGTTGTCTTGCATCTTTTCTCATATGCCTCGATATCTTTAGTCCACTGTGCAAGTTGAGGCAATATTTCAACCATGAAATCAAGCTTCTCCTATGAGGGTTGTAATGTCTTGGAAAAGGGCCTTCCCATGGACAAGGTGCCCTAAACCAATCCTTGAATGCTTTCATCTATGTTGTAGCCCTAGATTGAACCATGTTAGCCTCCATTCTTTGAATCTTCTCTATCAGTGTCAACATTCTCCATTTAAAATGTTGTCATAATGTATGCATACCCTTGTTTGGGACTGTATAGTTTGGGAAATATGAAACTGGTTTTGAATCTAGCTCATATGGGTAAGCATAATGGTTCTGAATTTGATCATAATGCTGATCTAGAGGAGTTGAAACTCATTGAGAGGTGGATAGCACCACTGTTGTTGTAAAGTGTAAATTCCATGATGGAAATGAATCCATGACTGCACAACTTCATGAATGGAAGAAAATGAAAGATGTGGAAAGAAGAATGAAAATGGAAATGGATGGAAAGAAAGGTCTACAACTCAGAGAAGGGGTTGTTGACCAGATGGAGTCACCTTGATGTTCCTTGAAAACCAAGTCAACTTGATGAAATCTAAAGGCTGAAATCTCACCAAGAGCACATCATTGTCAAGCTGATGAAGTGAAGTTTTAAGGTGCTTCAAACCTGTCCCACTAGGCATGCCAGAAATGTTATCATGAAATTACAGCACCCTCAAATGGATTTAGATTTGAGTGGGGCATTTGGTGTAATTTGTGTAACATTGGATCATCTCTCAAGCTGTGGGACTTGCGGGCTTGAGATGATCCTCTAGAGAAGGTTGGTTCCTACTCCTAAACTACCTGCCACAATCTACTCTAATGTAGGCAAACTATCTAATCCTAATCTAACTTTCCAAGGGACCAGGGAGAGAGAGTGCATGAAAACAAAACCTACACTAAAGTGGTGATACACCAGAAAAGGAGGTTGTTGATCACAATTCCAACTGCCTGAAATGGAGAGAGGTGAGAAATGGAGAGGATGGACAAGATGCATCACAGACTAGAGATGAATTCACATAGAACACCATTCAAACCCATTAAACATAGCTCCCAAAACCTGCAATAGACATTAGAGATATGCACAGTATACCCTGCAATGGTGAGAGGCAAGAAGAGACAATAAAATAAGAAAAGGATGGACAAAATGCATCACGAAACAGATTTTATTGCTCCATGAGTTCACACAGTACATCATTAGTGGGAAAGAGGAAAGAAAATTCCATTACAAAAGCAAAGAGAGGAGGCTTAAGCTCCACATTCAACCCTAGGGGAAGAAAGAGAGAGGGGGCAAGAGAGAAATGACCAACTCCTTTACAAATGAGCCCAAGATTACAATTTATAGAATTGAGAAGGAGAGAGAGAATTGCAATCCCAGATTTGTCTTTTCAACCACTTGTAAGTTGTCATAAATGAGTGTAATTGATGGTATGTTTCTTACAAAAGGCTCCCCATGCTGTCCCATGTGCTGCAACAGAGAGATAATGATGACCATGCCTCATTAAATGCATCCCAACTACCAATTAAAACACTGATTCTAAGCTTGGAAATATTTTTAGAAAAATAAGCATCAAAACTTCATCAATTTCTATATTTCTTGATATTTTTCATCAAGATTAGAGCCACGATTCCAACAAGATTGATTTTGTGAAATTCCATTGAAAATTGCAAAATTTATGGCCATTCGAAGTTTTGCGTGAAAAACTCTCATTTTCCTTTGTTCTAAGGATTTTCTAGTTTTCTGCAACATTCCATGGATTTCGTTTTCTTCGGCATTCCATGGATTTTTTGCGGCTTTTTCTGCAGCTTTGTTCTACAGCTTTTTCTAGGGCATTTTGTATGGACTTTGTTTTGCACCATTTTTGCTCTGGACATTTTCTTCGGCTTTGTTCCACAACTTTTCCTACAGCTTTTTCCATGACTTTTTTTTCTTTGACTTTTTTTGAGGACTTTTTTCTACAGCTTTCTCCATTGTTTTTTCTGAGTTCTTTATTCTATGGATTTTTTTACGACTTTTTCCGTAGAATTTTCTGCAGCTTTGTCCTACGACATTTTTTGTGGACTTTACTTCTGTGGATTTTTCTTACGACACTTCAGTTCTACGGAATTTACTTATTTTTTGGGCCCAACCATCCTAGACACTATTTTTTGTCATCTCCACAACAAACAAACTTGCGATCATATTCGGTTTTCAGGTCCCATCCATACCTTTGTCCCAATTGCCCCACGGACCTCATGGGAAAAAAAACCTCTGGCTTTTCCACATTGCTTTTCCTCCTTAGAATTTCAGGCCTGAAATTGGTACAATAAACCTTGGTACGACCCACATTTGTTCCATTCACGGCCATCAGACTTGATTTGCACTAAAATAGGCCCATGAATTCTTTTTTTTCAGAATTTTACAAAAAAAATTTAAATCCTTGGATTTTCTTTGCATAAGCAAGTTAGAGAAAAGCCAAGTGACCCCTTAAGGCCTAGTTTTGGGCCTCAAATCATTTATGCTCACTCAATCCTGAATTTTGGATAACACAACTTTCCAAATAAAAACCAGGAGTTTCAAAATAGATTTCTTCTCATTCTCCACACTAATCTCTTACATTATTACAATCCTTCATTTATTTCACGTCTACTCTAAAAACCCTAAAATGCCAAAAATTACCTACTAGCAAAACAACTAAAATGGTCCCTAAAATTTGTGTGCCAAATATTCCTTTAGTAATTAAGGCTCGCGTGAAATTTTGACGTATTCTAACAAGCACACCAAAAGTTACTAAAGTTCTAAGACCTATTCAAAAGCGAAAAATACATTCTTAGCCAATTTTAGGCCATTAGATGAAGTAATCTGGGCCTGAAAATGTGCTGAAATGGCCACAACCTTGCTAATAAAGATACATAAGCCTATTACTAATCTATATCTATCATTTTGTAAACTATGAAGATGATCCAATGGTAAGATCATTAGTTATGGTCTCCGTATGTTTTGCTCCCGCATCATTCTCCCCTGATGTAAAAGAATTCAGCTCCTGCAAATTTAGTTAACGAAATTTATCTAATTTTTAACTATCAATATTCTTAAACAACCACTCAAGAATCAAAGTTTTTTCTTCTTTTTGCAAACCTTCCCACTGTACCAAATATTTATTGTAGCTCTCATGTCTAGTAGTGAATGTATTTTGGTCTAAGACATGCATTAGCCTTTCCTTTTTTCTTCTTCGGCATATGCTGCTCCCAGTTTATTTCTTTCTCCTCCATAACATTTTCATCATGACATGGAAACTTATATAATTCAAAAACATTAAAAACCAGTGAGATAAAAAAAATTCAGGTAGCTCTACCTTTTAGGCATTATCACTCATCTTCTTCAGAATCCTACACGGCCTAATCTTGTTATACTTGAGTTTATTAAATGTCCCTTTTGGAAATCTATCCTTTCTAACATGAACCATCATCATATATCCTCCTTTAAATATACTTACTCTCCTACTAGCATTTGCAGCTTCTTTATATTATGAATTACTCACTTTCATCTTTTCCTTAACTTCATTCTGCAGTTGTAGAATTTGTTCTGCAAATGCTTCTACATCATCACTAGTTTTATCCTCATTGGGTATCAAAATTAGAGCGAGGACCCCCGTGGGATTCCAATGATATAAAATATGGAAAGGAGACCTCCCTATGGACTTGTTTACCAAGCTATTATATGCAAACTCAGCTTGTGGTAAATCTAAGTCTCATTGTTTCATATTTTCTACAATTATGCAACGTAGGAGATTTCCCAAGTTCACTATTTCAATTTTCCCATTAGTTTGGGGGTGATATGCACTACTAAACTATAGTTTTTTCCCTAGTTTCCTCCACAAATTCTTCCAAAAGTGACTCAAAAATTTTGTGTCCCAATGTGAATTGTTCATTCTTGGAACTCCATGTAATCTAACCACTTTTGAAGATAACAAATCTGCAACTCTAGAAGAATCACTAGTTGTTTTACAAGAAATAAAATGTTCCATCTTAGAGAATATATCAACCACAACAAAGATAAAATCATTCCCTCTCTGTGTTAGGAGGTCCTAACACAAAATCCATACTCAGATCAACTCATGGCCCTGTAGGGACAAGTAATGGCATATACAAGCTAGTATTTTGTGCATGACAATTACCCATTTGGCACAATCTACATATTGCTGCAATCTAAATTATGTCCCTATTTACCTTTGGCAAATAATAATTTTCTACAACAAGATCAATTTTTTTACTTATACCAAAATTTCTAGCTAACCCCCCGCCATGTAATTCTCTCATAATATTTTCTCTCATTAAACCAGAAAGGATGCAAAATTGTTTCCCCTAAACAAATAACCATCGTACATAAAATAATATGAAGAATCACTATGTGCTATAGGATCCTTAAGTTGTCACAAAACATCAAATAATTTAGGATAACCTTTATACAATTCCTTCACTACCTCAAACCCTAATAATTCATTTTCCATTGCTGTCAAAAGTGCTACATGTCAACTCATAGCATCAGCAACTTGATTCTTCTTACCCGACTTATGTTTTAAGAAAAAAATATATTATTCTAAAAATGAAACCCATTTTGTATGCCTTTTATCTAGTTACTTCTTTGTGTTTACATACCTCACTGCTTAATGGTAAATTAAGAGTAAAGATGCCTTTCCTACCAAGTAATGTCTTCAGTTCCTTCATGCCTAAAAAATAGCATAAAATTCCACATCATATGTAGAATATTTCCTCGTGACTTCATTTCTCTTTTCACTAAAAAATGTTATAGGTTGTCCCGCTTGATTGAGTATAGCTTGAATCCTAACATGTGAGGCATCACACTCGACATCAAAGACCTTGCTATGATCTGGAAATACCAAAACAAGTGCTTCTGAAATTTTTTTCTTAAACAATTCACCACTATTTGTTGCTACCTTAGTCCATACATACTCCCTCCCTTTTGTACTCTTTTTAATGGTTTCAAAAATGATAATGAAATTCCTGATGAACTTCCAATAAAAAGTTTCTAATCCATGAAAACTACAAACCTTTGTCACATTCCTTGGAATAGGCCATTCGAAAATTGCCTTTACTTTATTTTCATCCATCCTCACTCCATTCAGTGATATGACAAACTCCAAGAAAAGAATATTGTTTTGAATAAATCTACACTTCCTTATGTTTACATATAGACTTTCTTTACATAACAATTCTAACACCAATTTCATATTTAACAAGTGTTCTTTCACTGTCTTACTAAATATTAGAATATAATCCAAATAGAAAACAACAAACTTACCATTGTACTCTTAGAGTAATCTATTCATCATCATCATCAATGTACTTGGTGCATTGAATATCCCAAATGGCATCACCATCCAATCGTACAACCCTTGTTTTGTTTTGAAATTCATTTTCCATTCACCCGTTTCACGGATCCGGATCTGGTAGTACCTAGTCCACACGTCAATCTTGCTAAAATATTAGGCTCCCGCTACCGTATCCATAATATCATCCAATCTTGGAATTAGGAATTGATATTTAATTGTGATCTTATTTATGGCCCTAATTTCTACACCAACTCTCCATTCTCCATATTTTTTGGGAGTTAATAGCATTGGGGTTGCACATGGACTCATGATTTCTCTCACGAATCCTTTATGTATTAGATATTTCACTTGTCTATTCAACTCTTCACTCTGTGTCAGACTCATCTAATAGACTATCTAGTTTGGAAGGTCCAATCCTCGGATCAAATCAATATAGTGTTCAATATCTCATTTCGAAGGTAACCCATCTTGTAGCTCATCTGGTATGACATCTTTTTATTCTTTTACTACCTTTTGCACAGCAACAGGTATTTTAAATTCCTCTATTTCCATCCTCATTGACATCAGTGCATAACAAGAGCCAAATTCTACCATTTCCGTAACAAAATATTTTGTAGCCAATAAGCCCTCACTCTTCTCTTCTTCCTTGAAGGGTAACAAAAAAACCTTTACACAATCCTTCCAAAAGGTATATGCTATTTTTCTTCCATCATGTGAAACCTTTATTTCGTATTGCCAAGGCCTCCCCAATAATATATGACATGCATCCATTGGGATAACATCACACCACACCTCATCCTTGTAGGTATTCCCAATCAAAAACTTTATAACACTATTTTATCTATTGTTACCCAATTCCCTTTCTTGAACCATGATATAAGATAGGGATATGGGTGCTTCTAACATTTTAGATTGATTTTATAATCCATCACACTTGAAACCATATTTTCACAACTACAACCATCAATAATAATTTTACATACATTTTCTCCAGAGGTGCATCTTGTTTGAAATATATTTATTTGCAACCACAAATTAGCACCAACAACATATTGTTCTTTGTGTTTCCTTGGGAAAATCATCATCCTCCTTATCAAGAGGGTTTCACTCAAGTATGCAACAACCTCCATTTCTTCTTCCTCTTCATCTTCAACCAAATTCACTCGTGGTTTTTCTCCTTCCTATCTATCTTGTGTAGGATAGAGCAGACACTAAAAGGCTCTGTGACCCTCTTCACCACATCTGTAAAATGTATATTTCCTTTGGGGCATATTTTAGCTACATCATCCATTAAAACGTCTTCCCCTTTGAAACCCCCTACCTATTTGGTAGTTACCAAGGCTTTGACTAGAATCTTCATGCCCTCTTGCAATAGAGGATTCGCCTTTAGTAGATTCAAATATACCCCTTTCTCTCATTGGAGACGATGATGGATATCTTCTCAAACCTCTTCTAAAATTATTCCTCTTTTTATTTTCTTTTGGATTTAATGCGATGTGATAAGCATCATCCAAGTTATAGATCCAGATCATACTTAGCTCATCTTGTATGGTGTAACTCAACCCTTCTGTATGCCATGTAGCCTTCCGTTCTTCAGAATCTCTTTGTTCCACCCTAAATGACAACTTGTAAAATCAATTTGGATACTCAATGCTGAGATCATTTTTTCTTAGGTTTTGGAACCTTCTAAAGAGTGTTTGAGCATAATCTAGAGGAAGAAACTTTTCTTTCAGCTTCTGTACAATTTCATTTAAGTTTTGGATCTTTCCCTCCATTCTTTTATCTTTCATTTTGTAAGTGATCCAACCAAATAAATGCATGTCGATCTAAATTAGTGCATGAAAAATTAACCTTCTTCTCGTATGAAAGGGTTTTCCACTCAAATAATTTTTCCATGTGATTCAACCAGTCAATTAACTCCTCTGGCCGTAACCCTCCACCTTAATTAGGAACATTAATCTTGATGTCATCATTCTTTCCCTCTAAAGCCTAGATCAATATCTCATAAAATGGTCTCTCATTCAAGGTTTCTTCATCTATCTAATTTTATTATTCATCTCTTCCTTAGTCATTAATGTAGGTACTTATTCAATATCACTATCTAGGTTTGCATCCCCATTTACATGTCTCCTTCTAAGGTGGGTAACTTCTCCTGTGATCTCAACAACTTGCCTATGTAGCTCCTAGATATGCCTATTCATCTAGGCATAACCTCCCCTCCTGTGTCTATCCATGATTATATATAATAGAGGAAAAAATTACATAATTTTTTTTAATATGTTTCCTTAACTATTTTTGCAAGATCTAAATCTTGCTTTGATACCCATTGATGTGAATCTAGCCTCAAGAGGTTGAAATACATCGAAAAAATACATAAATAGATTTGTAAATAAAAAAAAGAGTTTAATAATAGGTTTATTCTCATTCTAGAATACACACTAATCTTTTACATCATTAAAAATCCTCCATTTAATTCATGTCTACTCTAAAAACCCTAAAACTGCAAAAATTACCTACTAGAAAAACAACTTGGATGGGCCCCAAACATTATGTGCCAAATATTCCTTCATAAATAGAGGATATCAAAATATTTTGACCTATTCTAATGAGCAAAACAAAAGTTATTAAAGTTCTAAGACCTAGTCAAAAGTGAAAAAAATGTTCAGACCCAATTTTAGACCACTAGATGAAGGAATTCGGGCCCAAATATGTGTTGAAATAACCCTAAATTTGCCAAAAATGTTGACTCCAACATATTACTCTTGTGTGTCTACCACCCTATAAAATTTCAAGATGATCTAACAGTATGATCAAAAGTTATGGTCTCCACAAGTTATGCTCCCACATCATTTTTTTTGCAGATCTTGTGTTTTTGGCTTCTATGTTGAAGTTGTTGTCTGCCAAATCTTTTCATGTGTTGGTTATACCTACATGGTAAAATATCATTGAGTTTATTGAAATTTTCTTTAATTTTTCCCACAATATTTTTCTTACTTTGTATTGTTCTTGACAGGCTTGTATTGCTAGTTTATTTATGAGGTTTAAATTTATATTTATTAGTTTCCTTGCATGGTTGTGCTCTCTTTTGATCACAACCTCTTATAATTGATATGTTAATCATGTATTTGATATGGAAGAATTGTGATATAATATTATGTAATTATAATATCAAATTGGTTAGTATTTAATTGATTTGAGGCCTCACCTCCACGGATGAGTGAATTATGTATTTTACAGTGTTTTAGATTTGTGGCTTATATTTAGCAGGTCAACTCTTGGATATCCATGCACAAATTTGGTTTTTAATGTTTTTTTAATATCTCTTCTACAATACTTCATCCATGCTACAATAAATCAGTTGTTGATCTCTCTATTCATCTATTTTTTAAACCTAGGCTAGCCCTCACGTCGCCCAACACTCTCTCTAAAATTTTATTATGTACGTTTTTTTATTAAATTTTGGTCATTGCATGCACAGAGAAACCCATTTCGGCCTAAACTAAAGTTATAGTTTTCTTTTAAAAATTTTTTTGGCCTAAACTAAAGTTATATTTTTCCTTTAAAAAACTAATTTCTCTATAGTTTGCAATTAATAATTGCCTTTTTAGGGTAATTAATGCGTTTTTGGGCCAATTAATACTGTCGGTGGGTTGTTTTTACACAGAGAACAAATTAGAGATTCTTGTTTCCTTCTAGTGTCCATTGAGTGGTCACACAACTAATTTTCCCTCAGTACTTAATGAGTTTTTTAACCATTGAGTATTTTTTAATTAATTTGGGACTTTCTTACAAGAAACTGATATCACCGAATCACAGCACCCATGGTGCATATACTTGAACTCACGATGTGATTGGATAACATGGGTACTATCTCCAAGTTGTGGGACTTGCTACTTGAGATAGACCTCCAGAGAAAGCTGGTTCTTGCTCCTAAACTACCTGCCACAATCTACTCTAATGCAGGATAAGCTAACTATTCTAATCTAAATTTCCAAGGGACCAGGGAGAGAGAATGCATAAAATGAAAGCCTACACTAAAGCGGTGATACACCAGAAAAGGAGGGTGTGAGAGTAGTCTCCAAATGTGTGAAATACAGAGGGAAAGTGCACACTAGAAGAGGTGATGACAGTTCTCCATAATCTAGCAAAATGCATTCACAACAATATTCCAAGCATACACAATGATAATGAATCCCTGCAAGAACATAATAATAGACACAATATTCTTATAGAAAGATTGAAGGGGCAAGAAGAATGCAAGAAAACACAGCAGGGGAAGATACATCCACAAACTTATATTTTATTGCTTCATGATATGCACAGTTCAATCTATTACAAGATAAGGGCCTGGATCACCATGCAAGGAGTCCACTACAAGGGCCTACAACACACTGGCTTCACAAAGCAATTTTGGCAGAGCTTTGCTACCCAAAAAATCTCTCCTTTACAATGAGCCCAACACTCCAATTTATAGAAAAAATGAGAAGGAGAAGAGAAGGGAAAATGGAAATCCCGAAATCTGTCCTTCAACCACTTGTAAGAGGCATTAAATTGAGTGAAATGATTGTATATTACTTGCAAAAGGCTCCCCATACTGTCCCATGTGCTGCAGCAGAGAAAGAATGATGACCATGCCTCTTAATTGCACTCCCAACTACCAAATAAAACACTGTTCTGAACCCGGCCACGTTTTCTTAAAAATATCAATCAATTTCTGATCAAATCTAGAATTTCTTGATTTCTGTGCATCGGGCTCGGAACCATGATTCCAACGGTACCAATTTTGTGCGATTTCGTTGAGAAATGCAAAAGTTATGGCCTTCTGAGTGCGGGCAGCTATTTTGGGTCTGGCAGGCGTTTTCTGTCATTTGACGGGAATGAGCATTAACTGACTGGAGCCGAATATGTTTCTTTTATTTAAATATATCTACCCTCATTAAAAATAATAAATCTAGTTTTTGTGGCGTAGAGGACGTCGTGCTCGTTCCAGAAAGTCCAATTTTGTGAAAATCGGAGCTCGGAGTCAAAAGTTATGGCCGTTTGAAGTTTCACGGGTCAAACGTTGACTTTTCTTCTTCTCCTTCGGCCGCTTCGGCTTTTCGCGTCCCACGCGTCCCTTTGTCCCATTTGGCTAGTGTTGAAATTTCCCATTTCTCCCGAACCGGCCGGTTCGGGCGTACGCTTCTTGTCTCGTATGTCCCGGACTGTTTGGGACAAATTTTCCCGATTCGCCCGGTTCGGCCGGTTCGCGCCCTTTTGTCCCAACTGTCCCGGTACGAAAGTTCTCATTTTGGCCGATCCGGCCACGTACTTCACGTACCTTCGGCCCAACTGTTCCGGGCTGCCTTAAGTTAACAAAAAAAAAACTTCGGCCGATTGCCTGCGGCCATTTCGCATCCTCCGCGTACTAACTGTCCAATGTCCCAGACTGCCTGTTTCAAAAGTTAGTCAAATTTTTCCATTTTTCGGCCAGTTCGGATTTCCACGTCCCGCGCGTCCCTTTGTACCAAATGTCCCAAATGCTGCGCAGACCACCTAGCACCTTTCGGCCGGTTCGCGCCCACACCCAACTGTCCCGACTGTTGCGAAACTAGGACTTAGCCATTTTTCATGATTTTTTCTGGCCCGATGTTTTTTGCAATTTTTTCCAACTTCCTCAGAACTTGCTCTCTTCTTCTTGGACAGGGGAGTTAGAAAAAGCCGAGGGGACCCTAGAAACATGATTTTTTCCTTGACTCAATCTAATTGCTTGGGACTGAAGAATTTGATGCATGTTATCAAAATTACCTTGAGGGGTGAATTTTGGATAACAGTAACACATAGCTATGTACCAATGTAAATAATACGTGTCAGATGGTCCTCTGAACTGTCCCCTTCCTTGGGAGTATTGGTGGTAATGTAGTCCATTGAGGCCCATTATGCATGGATGCTATCGACATTGTTTGATGCCCCTTAGAAATGCTAATTATAATATAAGGAAAAAAATTCCTAGGTGAAAATGATATCTCAAAGAGCCTTGGTCACTTATGTTGGTACATTGTCCCAACCTTCACTTCTTTTATAATTTCCAAATCCCTAGGTTGACCATGAGCATAAGAGGCATAAGATGCCCTTGAAGAAGTTGAATGATTTTGACTCCTAAGGTCTTAATGATAGATATTTATTACCTTAGACACGAAAGAAACATGGGATATGTTTTCGAACTCTTATTGCAACCATGAATCTTAAATTCAATTGTTGAATAGATGAAAAAGTTATCTTCCCTTTTTAGAAGACATATGATACAAGTTGTATAAAAGAATTGTTTCAAAATATGTCATTACATTAGAGGAAACCTATAACTCATAAAGAAGTTGTATCAAACATTAGGACTCTAGAGTATCCCAATCCTTTTATGTCTTAAATTACTAATCTTATTCATATCATATCAATAAGAATTCAAATGGCCTACCGACAACATTTTTTCTATCACTAGAGGTAAAAAATTAATGTGATCCTTCCTATAGATCTCATGCTTAAAATGAAACATAGATGCTTCCCACCAAATCCTAAATCTAAATACAGAAGACCTCGACTCCAAGGATGACATTAGGTAATAATCTCCTCCTGCTCAATATTTTCTTAATCAAGTTTTGACTACATTGGTTCATATTTAAAAACCTTAATCCTAAAATAATCCAAATCTAAAACAGATAACCATTGGAACTCACACTTTAAAATTTTAATCATCCATATAATAATATGTTTCAATTAAGATCTAATCCCAAGTTGTGCCCTTGAAGAAATTACCAAACCATAAGAAATGATCTACTCCAAATTATAGTCATCAAGAAAAGGGAAACAGATTCCAAATTTCAAGCTGTATCTACATCTCTATAGAATAATTCCATATTATAAGGGCCCCTCCTTGTCACATCCTCAATAAGATCAACATATCTAGAATTCAATAGGTTGGGAAATCACTACTTATTCATCTACTCTTGAAGTTTCTAAAATTAAGCATGCCCCATGTTTTGTGTTATGGACTCACACTATTCAGATCTAGGATGGTCCTATACTTTGTGACTAATTCGATAATCTCATATCCACATCTATCATTTTTTACATTTCTATCAAATCTGTCATCATTTGGTTTGAATTTTGTAAAAATAATTTTCCACATACATTTATAAAGCAAAGGAAATAAACTAATATTCCATGTTGGATCAGGTCTCGAGTCCCCCTCATGCAAGTAAAAGCTTCCACTGTTCTACATTTAGGTAAGTAGAATTCCCTTCCTCTCATTAGGTTCTTCATTTAAAGTTGTCATGTTGATTCAATCTTCCCCTGGCATTAGGTGTAGTTTGTTGCTTGAATTAAAATACTAGATCCAAAATCTTATAAAATACCCTAACAATTTCCCGTTCATTTTAATTAAATTTCTTGCACAGATGGAGTATCCTGGCCTATGCTTGGAAACAAACTTGATCCAGACCATTCTCCATCTATCGTTTAGGGCTACTAGACCTTTTAGGCTCCTCTAAAAATAGATGAGGCTTTTTCAATTTCCCACACATTCTAATTCAAAATAGCCATAATATGATAATTCATACTTTAGTAAGATGGCCTTTAAGCTTAACTTGTCACATTACCTTGGGTCTATTTCAAGATTAAGTCTAACTAATCATGTTAAAACCCACAATAATTATTAAAATTACTTTAAGACTCTTGTAGAAAGCATCATCCTTCTCAGCTCCAGTAAATACACAATCATAATCCTGATAATATTTCTTAATTCATTCCATTGATCTTCATCCTACAAAGTTCATAACATTTTTCATAATAAAATTTATCTTGCCAATAGAATGGGTCATAGGAAAATCCTACTCAAGAGGGTCACACAATTCAAAATGATTCATTCCAAACTCCCATCCTAAATCATTGCATAAGATAGCAAATCAATTGTGTTACATTATAAATGGATCAAGAATAAGATATTTTGAAATAATTATCCTACAATAACTAGTCTTGACCCAAACATGAATGTTTTTTGCATGACCATGTATTTTATTGGGTCACTGTAATTTTGTTGTATACATAATAAGTCTATGGAGATAGAAAATTAAATAAGCCATCTTGACATTGTTATTATTATTGATGAATTAATCTTCACATACTTTATACTAACCATTACCACCAAATGATTGTTTTTTTAAATATATATTAACCAGCTTGTATGAATTGGTTCACTCATAGAAGCCTTAATCGTCATTTGGAAGAATTCTATAAAACACTAGCAATACCATCCTCCAAAGTTTCATACTTGTGACTTCTCATATTTTTCATATGTTGATGATGTAAAAGATCTCCTCAATGCACATGTACTAACCCTTTCATCGTCCACCAAATGTGCTCTTGATACTATGCTCCAAATTGGCCAAATACACTTTATCTCTTATTAGCTGGATCCTATGGGTAAATTTTCATTCCAATTGTACATCACTCATATAGTTTTGGTACCTGGCTCGTTCTAAGTACATGGCTCTATTTCATACTCCAGTGGTAATTTTTCCAAGGATCTTATGTCCTTCTAGAGTGGGAAATATTATGTTCATGAAAAGATTATTCTTCTAAGACTAATTTCCACTTGGGTCATTTGTAACATTCCTATTTTTGAAGTAAAAATTATGATGATTAAATCTCTTAAAGGTCAAGTATGCAATAGATGGTTCTATTATAGGTACAAGTATAACAATTGCAGAGGGTAGCTTCAAGATCTCCCTGGAATATTCATTACTTAATTGAGACTTTATGTCCCAGTGACTATGTATTATACAAAGATGGATTTTGCTCATTTCAATTGAAACTTTCCCTCTATAGATAATTACTTTTTTCCATACACCATATAGATGTGAAGAGTGCATTTTTCATTGATCTTCATGAGGAAAACAATATGGAAACCTAGCAGGATTTCACTTAAGATTTTTCACTTGTATGAGACTTTGTCACTCTCTAAATGGCCTCATGTCAAACTCTAGTCAGGTTTGAGAAGATCAGCTAATTTTTCTCTCTTCCATCCTATATCATTATGATTGGTTACTAAGGCTACTTTTCCTCAATATCTACAGCATAAATGGTGAGAATATAGTAATTTAGTCCTATGTTATATTCTACTCATAGGTAATTCATATTTACATTAAACAATACATTCAAAAAAGTTCATTTTAGCATTTTGACATGACAAAAATCAACTTATGCATTTATTTACATTAAAGTTTTGTAGGTTCATCATACTTTGAAGAAAATTTCTAAAATGGTCAACAAAGTATGTTTCAAACATGATTATATAGGGCATTCATCAATGTTCATATGGCTAATTGTAAGGAAAAGCTTATCCATTTCATTGTAAAGTGTTAGGAAATCTTGAAAATATAGAATCCTCAGTTAAAAAACTATAGATAAAAAGTAAATCAAAACAAATGAGCACAATAAAACACTCACCAAAGGGGTAATCAATATATTTTTAAGCTTTCTTTCATCTATGTACATGTGCCCCATTTACATGGATTCAAATATTGGATAATTACATTATTTTGCACTATTTTGACAATGTACATTCCCCTTTGCATCTATGGTCATTTAATAGAACCACCTTTCTATTAAATTATAATTTGATTACCAAATTAGATAAGAAAATGTTACTAGCAATCAAAAATATTGAAATAATTTTTTTTGGAAGACATCTTGGTCCCTAGGAGATTAGTTGGGGATGTAACATGAGCATAATTAAGGAGTATGGCATTATCTTATATTGAGGCTGAGTACAAGGTACAATAATGCTACAAGGCCTAAATTTCAGATTACAACTTCATGAACTTATGTTGGTCCTTGATCTCACATTATAACATATGAATAAATCACTCATTTTTTGTAAGTGATAACTAAAGTACCATTATTGGATTTCATCAATTCGATTAGAACCTTGATTAGAAAACATATTGAGGAGTATTATTTAAATGTCATCAAATTAATAGATGTTTTAAGTTATCCTTTCTACTTTGATTATGTGCTAATTGGGTAAGTGCAGGAAGTTGATGGACAAATATAGGGGACATCCGTGGACATCATATTGCAAATAACAACATAATATCAACTTGTAGGGATTATTAGCAATGTAGTACACTCAAAATTAGAAAAAATTATATTAATATGAATCATATCATTTGGCATCTAGTTTCTAAAATACTAATTTTTGTAAAAAATGGACAAGTTTAGCTATATTAAAAACTCAAAATTCAATGACTTGGTATTTTTTTTAAAAACGCCTATAAGATTGTAGTTTGTTTGCCACAATTTGGATGACCAAAAATTGATATATATTTTTTTCCTTTGGTGAGAAGTTAGATTGCCACTATCTATCTTGGGATGGATTTTATTTTGTATTTTTTTGAGCAATATTTTATTTTTTATGATTTTTTCCGTGAAAGTGGTATGAAAACATAAAGAAAATAGAGCACTTTCCGTTTGCCCGCCATAACTTCATCAAAAAATATTGAAATCAAATAATTTTTTTTTTGAACATGTATATAATTTCACCATGGTTGGGATGGTATAAGTTTTATCACATTCTGATAAGTGAAACAAAATTTGTAGTCTTAAACGTAGACATAAACATTCACAGGAAAAAGTGTCTTAAAGACCTATTATTAGTAAAAAATTATAAAATGATATTTATCCTATTCTATTCACTTTAAAATCAGTATTTCTACAAAGCTAATAGTCTCCCCTACGCGAATGGTACCATTTTTATGACATAGTTTTTACTTTTCGGCATGGTTCAAGTCCGTGGAAGACTAAATTTGATGTGTTGACCACGTTGTTATCATCTAAAAAATTTAGAAAATCATTATAATATTTTGTGATACTTTTTTCTGGGGTGAAGGAATTTGTCCTTGGGCAAGATTCAAAATGAAGTCCCACTCGCTTCTCTTTATTATGTACATGGGTACCTTATATGTTCTAGTAGCGGAGACCCATTTTTTATGTTCCCACCCTCCTTATTCTTCTCTTAAGGGAGGGTCTAAGGATAAGTAATTACGCTCTAATTAGTCTATAATAAATAATTAGGGTGTGCACCTTTCTTTTTCCTTTTCTCACAAATCCAAATGTCAGTATGCCTTCTTTCAATTTCTAGAAACCTTTCCTTCTAGAATCCTCTCTAGAAGGTTTTGTTATCTAAAAAAATTACACTTGTGTTGAGCGGTAACAAATATTATAACTTTAATTTTCCCTCACTTTTATGGATATACAATTGAGACACCTCATGGGTTGTGGGTCTCCCTATTGTGAGATTAATCTCTGGAATTAACAGGCTGGTTCATTCTATGGAGTATCCCTAAATTTAAACTACGGGGTTTGAGGGTTAAAAAGATGGATAAAATTGTAATAAATGGGGTGATACACCAAAATTTATAAGGGATTAAATGATAAATATGCAAAAATTACTTAGAATAAATGGAACAACACATGATCTGATGGGTAACTATTAATATCAAGGAAAATGCTATTGTGTTATGGGATTTCTCATAATAACAAGTCAGATAATTGCACACTAAAAATAACATAAACACCAATTTGTAGAAAAGTAAATAGCATAAGAATATCATTAACAAATTAAGGGATTAAAATTCACAAGAATCACGACTGTAATACACAGTACTCCTAATTATTGGAAAGGCAATAAGATGATTCTCATATAAGGGAAAATCTTGCAAAAAAGGCTTTAGCACTCGGTATATCAACAATTCCTCTTTTTTCCTCTATAAAGGCACACAATATATAACAAAAAGAATTATCATGGACCCCTTAAAAGAGGACTATTATCTAACAGATACTATGGATGATATTATTAGACCTTATCAGGATTAAATAATGAAAGGGACTAAAAGTAATTATGAAAAAATATTACAATGTAAAAATAACCTTTATTTCTCCAATTATACTCCTAGAAAGACTGATTTGACTATGCTCAAACTTTGTATGATGTGTAGAATGTATTTTTTGAAAAGATAAGGTAACTTTTGGGTGAATAATCAACAGGATTCATTAACCTTTATTGATCTGCAAGTCTTGTTCACATGAAAGATATTTTTCTTTTTGTTTGATGTGACATTTGTCTCCTTTTACAATGTTTCTTTTTCCATTCATGACCATATTCATAAAATAATTATTATTCTATGCCCCACCTTCAAATTAGATTTGGAAAAATGTTGTATGGTCCATTTTGACGAATAGAATGATGACAGATGGGGGCACAAGTTTCATCTCTAACTAATGACATACTTGGTTTTTATTAAGTTATAAGACCCTAATAATGTGTGAACTAAGGACAAAAAATATTATGATGATTATCAGTAATATGGTCTCCTAGCCCAAAATGGCATACCCATGGTGATATAGTCGGTGCTGATTTTACCCTCGGATAAAATAGGGTTTTATTGCAGCCTCCACGTGCACGTAATTTTGATTTTAGGGTTAAGTTACATTGAATCATTATCGACTTAGGAAGTAGAAAGGGTTTCAACCCTATTCATTTTTATCATTTCTTTTTGTCTCTTGCTGGCCTAGCGAAGCAAGAAAAATTTTCCTAAGCGAAAATTATTTGGTATTTTCAAAGCTTCTCCGATATTTTTGAGTTATCATTATGCATGTTACTTTGTTCTGAGATAAAATGTAACCTTGGTCACCATTAAAGATATATGTTTGAAGCTTTGTTTCAGGCTTAACTGTGATTTATTTCATTGAATGTAAGGCTCTGATAAAATGCCTAACTGTGACTCCTCATAGATTTTCTCTTTCTCATTTTTTACCACTGCATCTTTTGATAAGTGAACTTTTGTGGGTTTTCAATGTTCAGTCTGATAATCATCCCCTTAATGAGCTCAAATATGTTTCGTGGTTTTTGTGTTGGAACATTTATCATTTTGGTTTGTGTTCTTCATTCATCACCATCACTGCTGGTAAGTTTGGAGTTGTATTTTTTGTCTTTTGTAACATTCTTTTAACAAAGCTTGAATATGAGGGATAACTTCTTTCTTTTTCCGATTCTAATACAAATGGGTATTCTCATTTTTCTTGAATATCACTAGATATAGAACTTGTGCCATGGGTATTCATGTTCTGTTGTTGCATTCTCTAGATTTGTTGTTAGATTCAGGGTGTTTTGTCTTTGTATTCCCATTATTACCCTCTATGAATTTAGATTTATCACTTTGTATTTTGAAAATTAAATTATATTGAGCTCATCTCGTGCATTCATGGGTTTGATTTTACTTCATTTATAAACCCACTCGTTGTAATGGGTTCATTTTTTTCATTTGTTGTATTCTCGAATTATCTCTGCTTCAAACTTGTAGATTTTTCATTTTTTTATTTTTCATGGTGGTTAAAAAAATTTGGGTTACCCATATTTATTCTTTAAAAACAGTTTGCTCCAAAATGTTGTTTGCTCCACTATTGCTTGATTGGTATTTGAAATAATAACCATCAATTTGTGGTCCTGTTTTCCATCGTATGATCTATCGAGATTATTTTGGTGAACATGGAAGATTTCAAAGGTGAATTAAAGTTCTATTTTTTAATACTTGAGGAGACCATACTATAAATTTTAAGCTATGACTATTCCTTATAAATAATTGATGCAACATGAAAATTGTCCCAAATTCAAGTTATTCCACTGATATAAGAATTAAAGTTCTTCAAGTCATAACTCTTTGATAGAAAAATTCCACTAAGGAATTTATGGCATGATTGCATGACCTCATAAAATATGTAAAAATAAAAAACAGGTCTCATTTTCATGAATTTGTAAATAGTATGAACAATAAAACAACCAGGTCTATATTTTGAAAAATACCTCTTCAGGCTACAGAATGAAAGACTTGATGTCACCTTGGTGATGAAAATGCTGAACTGGTATGAAATAAACTTTACAGAGTTCATCAAATAAGTTTTTCTTTCAAAATTAAATTTTCTGAACTCATGAATAATTACTTTGGTCCCACCGAGCATTCCAAAAACTATTATCTGAAAAAAAAAAAATTAAGGGTTCATATCTGTTGAGGGGTGACAAATTTAGATAAACGTTACTTCTCCCTCACTTCTATTAGATATGATTGAGACACCTCATAGGATGTGGGTATCATTTTGTGAGGTGAATACTCCAGGATTACAAGACCGATTAGTTCTTTGGGGTATCCCTAAACTAAAACTATGGGGTTTGAGGGTTCAAGAGATGAATAAAACTATAATAAATTGGGTGATATACTAAAATTTATGAGGGCTTGATTGAGAAACATGCACAATATACTCAAAATAAATGGAACAACACCTGATCTAATGGGTTGTTGCTAATCTCAAGGAAAAATTATATGTTAAGGGATATCTTACAAAAACAAGTCAGATAATTACACACTAAAACTAGCATAAACACTAATTTGCAACAACCTAAATAACATAAAAAAACATAACAAATTCAAGGATTAAAATTCACAAGAATCACTACTCTAATACACATACTGCAAATTATTTGAAATGAAATAAATCGATTCTCATACAAGGGAAACTCTGGCAATAATGGCTTCAACACTAAGTATATCAAAAAGTCAACTTTTGTGCTTTGCAAAGGCATACAATATATAGAAAAAATAATTCACCCAACATATGCTTGCATGATATTTTTAGCCCTTAGCATATTAAATAATAAAAGGAAAAAATAAACATGCAAGACTATTACAATGTAAAAATACCATTTATTTCTCCAATTATAGTCCTAATTAAACTGATTTCACTATTCTCAAACTCTATATGATGTTTAGTGTGTATTATTTGAGAAGATAAGGTAACTTTTGGGTGAATATTCAATCACTATTTATAACCCTTCTTGATCGGAAATACTTGTTTACATGCAAGGGATTTTTTATTTTTCTTTGATGTGACATCTATCTGCTTTTACAATTTTTATTTTTGCAATCATGACCATATGCATAAAATATGTAATTAATTATCTGCCCCCTTCAACTTTTGATGGACTAATGTTTCATGGTCCCTTTTTGAAATCTACAATGATGAAGGAGGATTCTTCACATGACACATTTTCATCTCTAATCATTACATACTTGGTCTTTTCTAAGGTATAAAACCCTAATATTTTGTGAACTATGGTCAAAAAAGACCTTATCATCATTTTCGGCAATATGGTCCCCTAGCCCATGAGGAAATACCCATGGTCATTTAGTTCGTAGTCATTTAACCCTTACGAGTAAGTGCACCAAGTTGGTGGACAAAAAAGGGGTCATGAGTGGACATCATATTGCAAAAAAATAGCGACATCTCAACTTATAGGGATTATTAGCAATATCCGCACTCAAAATTAGAAAAAATTATATAAATATGAATCTTAGCATCAAAAATCTAGTTTCTAAAATACTAATTTTTTTAAAAACGGACAAGATTAGCTATATTAAACACTTAAAATTATATGACTTGGTTTTTTTTTTGAAAAAACCTATAAGATTGTAGTCCGTTTGCCCGTGATTTGGATGACCAAATCTTGTTATTTTTTTTTCCTTTGGTGAAAAGTTAGATGTAGTTGTCTATCTTGGGATGGATTTTATTTTGTATTTTTTTGAGCAATATTTTTTTTTATGATTTTTTCCATGAAAGTGGTCTAAAAAGATTTAGAAAACAGAGCGCTTTCCATTTTCCCACCATAACTATATCAAAAAATATAAAAATCAAATATATATATTTTATATTTTAACATGTATAGAATTTCTCCACTTGGGATGGTATAAGTTTTGGCACATTTTAATAAGTGAAACAAAAGTTGTAGTCTTAAACATAGACATGAACATTCACGGGAAAAAATGTCTTAAAGACCTATTGTTAGTAAAAAATTATAAAAATGATATTTATCTTATTCTATTCACTTTAAAATCAACATTTCTACAAAGCTAACAGTCTCCCCTACACGATGGAACCTTTTTGTGAAATGTTTTCAGTATTTTAGCATGGTTCAAGTTTGTTGAAGAGAATATTTGAAGTTTTTTAACCCTTTACACTTCATAATGACCTTTCATAGCTTTGGTTGCGGTAAAAGAAATATTTCCTAAGCCTTAGGGTTGGATTTGATGATATAGACAGGACCACGATTGCGGTTTACAAAACGCAATTGTGGGTTTTTAAACAAGAATCGTGATTGCACTTTGTAAACTGAAAGAGAGGTTTATAAAGCATGATCACGGTTCATAAATCATATTTATACACATCCCAATGTTCTAATTACCATGTGATATTTACTGTTTGACTTTACCGTATGAATTACTACAAAATTCTATCATTTTCTACATGTTTTTCTTATCACCGGAAGTAAAACATCATGGAATACAAGAAATGAAGTCCAAAAAGGAAGTCATTAAGTGAAAAAATACCAAACGAATTATAGGAAAAAAAAAATTTGAAATGTTGAGCGAATTAAGAATCTTTCTGAATCAAGAAGAGGTTCATATTCAACCCCTACTATTGTAAGTAATGAGGAACCAGGTAATGTTTCTACTATCAATGTTGAAGTTTAATTAAATACTCGTGATGAAGTTTTTTTTACAGTCAATGTTGAAGAAGAATTAAGTACTCGTGATGTAGCAAATGTGGAAATTGAAGGAGACAATGAAAATGTGAATAAAGAAATTTAGGTTGAAATCATAGACAAACAAAATTGTACAAAAGAAATTCTAACATTTTCCGTAAGAAACCTAATTATTTTATTGAAATTGATGAAAACATTTTGAAACCAATGTGTGACAAACTTTCTGAATGGAAAATCAGAAGAAAAACCATTGAAATTTGGGATAATCATTTTCAAATTTTAAATGATTCCCAGAGATGTCACTTCTTCGTTAATTTGATGAAATTGAAGAAAATGAGACGTACATTAAACACCTTAGGATTGACAACATCTAATATACATGGTCAAACCTCTACAATTGTTGAAAACCTTCATGATGAATATCACATTGTTGGTGTCAAGAGACACACTAGGGATAGTAATATTGTACGTCATGTATTTGCTACTAGTGTTGTAAGTTATTCAATAAAAAAAAATGTTTGATTACGCAAACAAGTCAAACGTTCTAAGTTAATCAAAAAAATCTAATGAAAGCATTGAAAGATGTAATATCCTTCAATCACTTAATAAAACCAATTTTTGGGCATTTTCTGCTAGAGCACTGCGTAAGGACAAATATAATATTGATGCTATAATGCTAATATAATTTTGGCATGATAACATTAGAGTTTCACCTAATACAAGAGATGTTGTAAAATGGAGAGTTGGTTCTATTAATCGCGATGCACGTCCAAATCATTTCTTAGATATGACTCAAACTCAATTTTTTCGTAAGTTTGAATAAGAGCATCTGGAAATTAAAATTAGTCAACGTTTTTTGAAATGTTAAAAACATTTTATGTGAAAATCAACCATGCTCGTACCACTTGTTATTATAGGCAACATGTTGAATTTGCTATGCATTATGCTAAATTTTTATGTATTTGTTCTATATGCATTCAAAAACTATGTTATCAGAATGTGGTGTTCAATCTCCACCAATATCTTCCATGGATTTCAATCCTGCGATATTTTGTGAAAAATAAGTTAGACAATTTTTTTATATTCAGGATTGTTTAGATGGAAGTTGTTGTACATGTGGCGGATTACCTAAATTGGAAAGTTGCATCCATGAAAAAATTGAAGGTGCAATAGGAAATAATTAAATTGAGGTTGATAAATATAAATCAGTTGCATACCAGTTGAAAGATGGAAAAGAGTCTAAATGGTGTGAGCTAGTTACAAAACATATGTCTATTTTTCAATTTATGAGAAAATGTAAGGATGAAATTGTTTATGAGTATGTTAGGCATATACACAGAGCTTCATAGTTGGATGAACAATGCAAGATATGTAAACACACATTTCCTATTGGTATTATTGTTTCAGTAGTCGATTTTCCAAAGAATTACACATTGCAACTGCAAATGGAGGTTTAATCACAATATTACAACTCAATGCAAGTTGTATTTTTTGTGCATATAGCATTTATACAATTTCTTGACATTATAGAGAATGATCAAATTTTTGTAAGAGAGTACCACTTTTATATCAGTGATGATCGTACTCATTCTACTGAATTTGTGCAAAGGTGTTTCTAGTTATTTTATGGAAACTTTTCTAATAGCGACATCCACTTCAAACAACATTATATAAGGTCAGATAATTACACGTCTCAGTTTAAGAATACATGAATGTTTTATTAGATGAGAAGGTTGCACGTCAAGATGGGTGTGCAACATATTTAGAGTTTCACTAAGGCTGGACATGGAAAAGGAGAGCATGATTGTGTAGGGGCATGTGTGAAAAGATCTCTTGCAAGAGAAGAGTTGAAGTAAAAAGATGGTGCTAAATTGAAAGATGAAAAGAGCATAGTGGAATGGTGTATTGACAACATGGCCCGAGGTTCTCAAGAAATTTCCATGGTTCACAAATATTTTTTGTTGATAGAGGAACAACAAATTGCTAACCACGAGGATTGTATGAAACTCATTGGGTCCAGTGAGATGCACTCATTTTATAGCTTAGACGCTACTTCATGGGCCACATGGACAAGAAAGTTGACATGTTTTCATGCATCTTGTATCAAATTTGTCAGTACTGAGTGTCATTCACAAGAATGGGTCGATGGATGTATTTCAAGGCCTCTAACTTTACTTTCTATTTATCAACCTCCATAAGCATTACGACTTGTTTCTGCATATGAAGTTGCAACATTCAAGGACTTTGATGAAATTTTTATTTTGGTGCGACAAGGTATTTATGGATATTTACAATTTTTGTATTGTGTTATGTCCATTGAATTTTTAATATGTACATTTTAAATTTGAGTTGAAACCTTTTTTTTGTATGACATGTGATTGCAGTTATTGTGACAAAAGACAATGAATAAGGAACAAACTATTTCTTATGTCGTTGCACCAAGGAAACAAAACAGTTGACTTCTCCTTTTATAAAAGGAAAAGATATTAAGTACCCTACATGGTCAATGGTATTTATTAGAACTTGACTTCGGTAGTATCCATTAAAAAACTCCTCTGTTTGGGTTTTTGAAGAATTTGATACACACTAGAAAATACTCTTATATTCACATCTAGTTCTAGTGAAAAATATTCAATTGTATAGATATCAAGGAATTCCTAATAACAAGATTCTTTGGAAGGTTCGAGAGTCAGATCATGAAATATTCATGTCTACTATTCGAAGTAGATACGATCTTGATGGTTCATTGGAATGAATTTACAATGCTCATGTTTGGTATATATAATTTCTTTGGTATACATAAATTTGTTAGTTAGATAAATTTAAGTTCATATATTTTATTAAATTTGTGTATATCTAGTATGGTTTTGATTTCAAAATTAAATTTCTTTGAATAACAGTTTTATATGTAGGTTAGTGGTGCTAGAAAAGCTTCCACCTTCATGTGGTTGGCACTGTTAGTAGAGAATTATAAATTCTCGAAGCTAAGATAAGCTTTCATTGTTTTACAAGAAAAGAGAAATAATTAACAATGATGTATGTACTTATGGAGGGGGTTCTTATCTCCGGAGGAGGTAGCCCAGAAGGGCCTGGAGCTTAGAGAACTGAAACAAAACCTCCCCAAGTGTTTACAAGACCATCCCTACACATGTGTAAAGTCATTTTGGTGCCACGACCCAATGTTTACACAATATACCATTTGACAACCTTACATTGTCTCAAACTACACTATTAGGTGCATTTACAAACAATAGGGCAGCCAGAGCACCGATTGGAGAAGAAAAAACCAAGATAGGATATTGTAGAGGGTCACTACACCAAGGTATAGGATTAGAGAAGATGTCTCTAGGTGCCACAGAGTCTGCGTAGCCACCCGTCGAAGTTGAACGATTTTTTTGTCTCAGGGCTCTTAAGGGACTACACCCGAATGAGATAGCCTAGAAGCAATGACGTTGTTGCATACCAAAATGACATTTCCTCTAGTGTTTCACCTAGCCACCCAGATGTTTTTGTATAGTCGGTTTGGTGCCATGACCCACCGTTTGCAAAATATACTGTTTGACATCCTTACACTATCTCAAACTACACTATTCGTTGCGTTTGCAAACAATAGGGTAGTGAGAGCACCGATTGAAGAAGGAAAAAACTGAGACATTCTATTATATAGAGTCCCTATGCCAAGGTGTAGGATCCAATGAGACATCTCTAGGTTCCATAGAGTGCACATAGTCACCCGTCAAAGTTGAACAATTTTTTTGGTCTCAGGGCTCTTAAGGGACTCCACCCGAACAAGGTAGCCTTGAAGCAATGAAATTGTTGCACACCAAAAATATGCCTCCTCTAGCATTTACCTAGCCATGTAGATGTGTTTGCATAGTTTCTTTAGGGCCATGACCCACCATTTACACAATATACCATTTGACAACCTTACACTTTCTCAAACTACACTATTTGATGCGTTTTACAAATAATAGGGTAGTAAGAGCACTGATTGTAGAAGGAATAAATCGAGATAGGCTATTGTAGAGGGTCTCTACCCCAAGGTTTAGGATTAAACAAGACATCTCTAGGTACCATGTAGTGTGCGTAGTCACCCATCGAAGTTGAATAATTTTTTGGTCTCATGGCTCTTAAGGGACTCCACCCGAACGAGGTAACCCGGAAGCAACAGCGTTGTCACGCACAAAAACGAAACCTCCTCTAGCATTCACCTAGCCACCCAAATGTGTTCGCACTATCATTTTTGTGCCATGACCCACCATTTTCATATTTTTCAACAATTACAACTTTTTCAACAATTACAACTTTTTCAACAATTACAAATTTTTCAACAATTACAACTTTTCCAACAATTACAATTTCTTTAACATTTAAATTTTTTTCAACAATAGTTACTCTCTTATTACAAGTATAGTTAGGATTCCTCATCCTACAAATAGACTAGGAAAACAACATTAGGATTTTCTTTACTGAAAAATAGAGATTGGTTGAATTCGTCACTGGCCCCCTAGACCCCTTGTGGCATGAGTGGAGGGAAGCCCCCCCACACCCCTTTGGAAAGTGAGCTAGAAATTTTGTCATAGAGGGATGTAAAGTTTAACTCTTTTTTTCACATATCTTATAATATCCACCTTGATAACCAACCCGCTTTATATATTACAAGACGAAATTATCACATTTTCTACAAATGAATAGAAGATAAACACAATTTTTGCTTCTATAATAGTACTATTTTTGTGAGAATATCAACGAAGTTTTCTATGGTGTGTACCTTGTCAAGTGCTATTATCCCTTCATCAATAACATGTATTGAAAAATTATACTTAACTAAAATATGCTTTGTCTTATTGTGATAACCTAGATTCTTGGATAATTAAATAGCACTTTGATTGTCCCACAATACCTTCATCTTTTATTCTTATCTTCAAAACTCATCCAATAAAATTTTTACCCAAACTACCACCTGACAACTATGATAGGCAGCTACATATTCTACTTTAGTAGTTGAAAAAATTGTAATTTTTTGAAGCTTTAAAATCCAACTCATAGTTCCAGTTACAAGTTTAATAGCATAACTAGAAGTCGATCTTTGTTTTTCTAAATCACTCACAAAATATGAATCAAAATATCCGAAAATTGAATCACCAATATTGTTATAGGTGATGCAATAATTTATTTTTCCTCACAAGTAGTGAAACTCCCACTTCACTGCTGAACAATTTTCTCTACTTAGATTTTCCTAAAATCTACTGATAACTCCAACAACATGTGAAATTTTAGTCCTTGACATGTACATGTCATAACATACATAAAAATTATTATTGCACTAGAGTATGGTACATGAGATATATGCTTATTTTCTTCTTATTGGTGCACCATAGTTTTCTAATTTTAAATCAAACATACATACAAAATTAATATACATAGAATATACATACATAGAAGGATATCATACATGCAATGAAATTCAAATCAAACATATAGTTCAGTAATATCGTTATGAAAACCAACACACATGGATATATAAGAATCAAGCAAAGTGTGCTTAGACACACGTCTCTGAAAATATGTAAGTTCATAACATGTGTACATCTCAAACTAAGTGTGTCATAATGTATATAGGACCACATGTAGTCGCAAAAGGATATATATATACAATGGACTATATGAAGAAACATGTTCACTAAGACCAGATGGCCCATATATATATATATATATCTATGTACATCCAGGTGGACTATGAATCTACTCATGAAACATCTTCCCTCTCTTCGCCCTACTAGAAGTAGCACGTCCACGACCTGGGGATGTAGTGGAGGGAGATGCCACTACAGATTTCATCTGTGTGGTCCTAGGCGTCTCTAAGCAGGCTTGCAACCTAACCTGCACATTCATAAACAACAAGTTTTTAACACCCAAAATTTTAAAATACATTCAAAATTTAGAAACTTATAAGAATTTAGTTAAAATGCATGTGAAATCTTACCGCAATGTCATGATCCCTATCAATTTGTTGTTGACGCATCATAGGGACAACAATAGACTCACGAGGGGTAAGCTACATACAAATAATTAATTTTCAAATTAAATATTTCACATACATAAAAAATTTGATATTGTAGATTTAAGTAACAAGAAATAATGAATCTCCAAAATTTAACAAATTTGAAAAATTGTACCTCAGTTAGTGGATTTGCAAATGCTATGGTAGTATCTACAATAACCTCCACAATTTGCATATATGGAAGAGTCTCTCTGGCAGTCATAAGCTATACAAAAAACATGTACAAATTAATATTAAAATCTACATGACTGTGCACCACATAACAGAGGTCTAAAGCATGTAATCCACATGAACTTCCACAATTAAAAATAAAATGTAAAGAGAAACTAACCTGCGTAAAACTCATGTGAGGTGTGCTAGTAGCCTCAGTTCCCACAGCAAATGATGAACCACCAGGCTCCTGTGTATAAAAGACATACATATTAATATGTACAACATACACGTGAAACATTATAATAATAATCTAGTGCAATCAAATGAAATTAAAAATGTAAGTTTGTACAACTTGAAACTTACGTTTGAAACACGCCCAGCTGTAGTAGCTAGCATGTCGACACCAGATGTTTCCTTCACCGGCTCTTGCTATTTAAAATAAAATAAAAAAATAGTTTTTTACATGTATGTACATGACGTACAATCAAATACATATATATTAAAATCTCAAACATGTGAATTAAACTATTGTATATATATATATATATATATATATATATATATAAATATTTATTTGAAATTTACATGTGAAAGACCAATATCAGTGGCACCAGTTCCAAAAACATCCCCCAGCATCTCATCTATAGAAAAGAAATTCTATGAACCAGCAAATGATGTCTCGCCCGTAGTGCATACGGCACCACATGATCCACAGTGGTGTGGTGTGTTAGACCTGGAGCCTCCACCAACATCACCAGATGTAATTTGGTCACTATGCTAGGTCAGAGTGTCAGTGAGCTCCCTCAATGCACGCAATGTGTCAATCTCCACAACCTCCTTCACTGTAGGAGGGATAACTGAAGGTAGTGGGGGTTTTAGGGCATGGGGGATCCTTGGTTGACCTATGCATGTACCAGATCTACTCTATGCAGAGCCACCTCCTCGACCAAAAAAGTCAGAAAAGTCAAAATAATTTGGGACCTCATTAAGCACGAACTCGCAATATAATTTCTTCAAAAAATAAAGAGGAACCTAATTGTTGTTGCATGGTGGATAATAAAAAACCATCCACCATCAGTCCCAAAAATTGTTTTTGATTCGGTCATCGTGGCACCAATGGATTGGGAACCGTTTGCAAGCAACTGTGGGGGGGCATTGGTTATTAGGTCAGTAAATAATGCACAAATGAGGTCTTTTCCAAAAATTTTTCTTTTACGGCCGCATGGGATAATTTATCCGCATACCACCACCTACAATCACCTCTAAAGGTATTCCATCTATGTATTTGGTTTTTTGCGGAGTCGACTTCACCAATCAATGTTTGCAATGTGTTGGCTAAAGTCATGCGGGATGGATTTGTGGCATGATTTTGTCTTATAGTCTGAATAAGGTTCTCAATGACAATTTTATTTTGTCGGATTCTTCCAATGATATTATCTTGTGTTCCTGTTGGTTTAGTGGGGACAGAAGGAGCCAAAGGAGGTAGATCTATGTTTGGAGGAGGGTTTTGAGGAATGTTTTGATGGTTTGCATGATTTTGAGTTGGTCAACCAACTGACAAAACAAGAAATTTGTATACATAAACAAACATTTCAAAAAACACATGAAAATGCAAAAAAATAACCTAAAATGCAAAAAAAGATTAAAATCGAAGGCTTACCTCCTTGTCTTGGTGGCATGGTTGAATCTATCTCAATCCAGAAGTCTGATGAGAAATTTTGAGGTGGTATTCAAAGCTCGAGTGAAAAACATCTAGGAGAAATCGTGGTTTGAAATGAAAATGGGGAAAATAAGGACTCGCGGGACTGCTAATTTTTGTCTCAGAGTTTCGCGATCGCGGTTTATAACCAAACTCACGGTTCTAAACCCCAATCGTGGTTTTAGGTTCAGTAATTTCAGAACCTGAAATTCAGGAACCGCGATCACGGTTCTTGAATTTCAAGTTTTTATATCCATGAAATTGTCCACCAACTTCGTGCACATACCCATATAGCCAAATAAAATTACAATTTGAAGTATGTATATGTATGAGGTGCATGTGAAATGTTTGACATAATGTCTTAGTATAAAATGGAATGAAGACATAAAATTATTCAATTCTCCATAAGGGAGATGGCCCTATGGATAGAGATTGTACTCAATGCTCATATTTTATAAACCAGTGCCACTATTCAATTGATGATGTATGCAGTATCATTGTTCATGAAGTATTGGTGCTAATTTTCCTGGAGATACTCTGCATTATTCTCCTAAACCTGAATTTATTCCAAATAGAAAGGTAATTTGAACAGTGAAAACAATTTGTATGAGTCCTCAGATATTTAAATTGCCACCTATTGTGTTTTTACTAGGTGGATCCCTAGTCTACCGAGTGGAAAAATTCTTCATGCAAAATTACTTGCATGCTTGGAATCATGTAAAAGGTTGGACCAATGTTGATGGGCTTTGATGAACGGATATTCAGCCTATTTAGTTCCTAGATACTGCCAGAAGAGGAAGAAATTATAATGTTACTTTTGCAGTAAAATTTTTTACTTTTACATAGTTTTGTAACATTAAACAATGAATAAATAAGTGGCAACCACTACTGTATAGTTTCACTAAATACAAAAAGGATTCACCACCTTGGTAGTCCTCCAATGGTGAAAAAGAGAATGGGGTAACTTTTCATGTACAAATTCATTTTTTAGACCGTAATGATGAGAAAACATATGCAATTTTTTCCCTTTTTGATCAAATCGGTGTTGTATGATCTCATGTTTGAATGCCTGAGATGGAGCATTTGCTTCTAAGTGTGGGACCTTGTGAGTTGAGAAAGCTCTTTGGAATAAGGTTGGTTCCCGATTCCTCTGTTCAAAAGGTTTTCAAACAAATATGTTGCAGAGGATCTATTTGGTAAAATCTTACTCTATCTTACCAAAAGATCAGGTTGAGAAGAATACAAAAATAAACCTAAAGCTAAACGAGGTGATGTACCAAAGGAATGTTAAAACTTCCTTTTGCAAGCTAACACAGACCATAGAAATGTAATGTAAATGCATGCACAAATAACCTAAACTACAATAAGAGATTAGAAGGAAACAATAAAATATGAGCTTCAAGAGAATCATCCATTTAAACATATATTATTGCTCCAAAAGTCGATACAGTGCATTAAAGTGGCCAAGAGGAAAAATCTTGCATTACAAATGGAATGGGAGGTTTGGAAACTCCACAAATTCACTTATAGACAAGGGAAGAAGGGAGAGTGTAAAACAAAAATGTCCAACCCTTTACAATGAGTTAAGACTTCACAGTTTATACATGCAACATGGAGAGAGAAGGAAAAAGTGGAAAACTATGTAATTTTATGAAAAATCAGCTACCGACCATCAATGCCCTTGCAAATCTTGCAACAAGAAAATTTTACTCTGTCTTCTTTTTTCACTTGAAGGAAAAGAACAACAGATCTAATCAAATCAACAATTAAGTTGTTGGAGCAAATCAGATCATATATTAACACATTGAATACGAAGACAAATTTATCCCATTTTTCACCCACCTAACCTCATCAAAATTAAAGTTGTCAGTTCATCCATGTGTTCAGACAAGGTCGAGACCTTTAGTGGTGGTTGCCAAATTTGTTGGATTTTGAGCTTTAATCAAAAGATATTGCATCATTTGAACTATTTGAATCTCCATTCGTACAATAAATGGTGGAAACTTCCATTAGCAGAACGGGTAGCTGGGGCCCTGAAATTCACATTTTCCCAACGGTTTTGGCACAAAAATATCAAAAAATGCAAAATTTTGATCCGCAGCCCTATGCAATATTTTTGTCAAAAACCAGATCTATAAAATCCGATATCTGTTTGCATTTTTTCATTTGGGTAAAAAATCATTCCAAGGCCCACTAGACCTAATGTAATTTAGGCCTGACACGTGGCTCCTTGAGCATTGGCAGAGGCAAAAATCTTTATTGCTTCTTATCCCTTGGAAACGAAGATAAAAAGTTATAAAGTACTTCTGGTGACCCGTAGGATCCATTGCTTTGACTTGGAATATGGCCACATGGAGGGCTGCGCACATTTGGGAATTGCTTTTGGATTGTTAGAAAGAAGTTACACAGGATAGATCGAAAAGTGGCTTAAAGACCATGGATTTCTTTGTTTCCTTATTTTTTGAAAATTCCTTTTACTTGACAGGGTACTTTATATCTGACAGGACATGTTGGAAGCACAAGAGGACCCAATTTTAGAAACATTGCATTGACAAATCCTCCTTTGAGTTAAACTTTGGGCCGCTTTTGAAGAATGCATTAAAATGACATAGTGGAACCTTTTACCTGCAAACTTATACTTAAGTATATTTTTCCCATCTTTTTAGATTTGACCTTTATTGGACCCCTGACCACATGGAACCTAGTGCAATAAGAATCTCACACCTTAGGCTCCCATATTGAAATTACATGAGACTGACACATGGTTCCTTCTAAACAATTTGGAATTTTCAACAGCTGACTCTATCCTTTTTTGGGCCTGGACATTCAAATCCTGTATACAATTGGTGTTGTTTGGTTCTAATTTAAATGAGTTTATTATGGAATATTTTTCTGATGAGGCATGGTGGAGGCTTTGATTGAGAAATTTGGAGAATGCTCCATACTTAGCTATTTCTTAACTTCTCGTTCTGAAGTCATTCGTATGAGCCTGAAGAATTTGAGTTTTTCTCCATTTACTTTTCCTTATGGCATCTAGTTTTTATTTGAAAAGTCTCCATGTTTTCCTAAACCTCATCCACTGACAGACACCAATCAACATTGAGAACTTTCTCATCCATTGTTGAGATATAAAGTTCTAGGCTCATGGACTACACACAAAAAACAATATCTGTTATCACCGAATCACAGCACCCCTATGTTTCCATACAAGTGCATATACTTGAACTCACGGTGTGATTGGGTAACATGGGTACTATCTCCAAGTTGTGGGACTTGCTACTTGAGATAGACCTCCAGAGAAAGCTGGTTCTTGCTCCTAAACTACCTGCCACAATCTACTCTAATGCAGGATAAGCTAACTGTTCTAATCTAAATTTCCAAGGGACCAGGGAGAGAGAATGCATAAAATGAAAGCCTACACTAAAGCGGTGATACACCAGAAAAGGAGGGTGTGAGAGTAGTCTCCAAATGTGTGAAATACAGAGGCAAAGTGCACACTAGAAGAGGTGATGACAGTTCACCATAATCTAGCAAAATGCATTCACAACAATATTCCAAGCATACACAATGATAATGAATCCCTGCAAGAACATAATAAATAGACACAATATTCTTATAGAAAGATCAAAGGGGCAAGAAGAATGCAAGAAAACACAGCAGGGGAAGATACATCCACAAACTGGTATTTTATTGCTTCATGATATGCACAGTTCAATCTATTACAAGATAAGGGCCTGGATCACCATGCAAGGAGTCCACTACAAGGGCCTGCAACACACTGGCTTCACAAAGCAATTTTGGCAGAGCTTTGCTACCCAAAAACTCTCTTGTTTACAATGAGCCCAACACTCCAATTTATAGAAAAAATGAGAAGGAGAAGAGAAGGGAAAATGGAAATCCCGAAATCTGTCCTTCAACCACCTGTAAGAGGCATTAAATTGAGTGAAATGATTATACATTACTTGAAAAAGCTCCCCATACTGTCCCATGTGCTGCAGCAGAGAAAGAATGATGACCATGCCTCTTAATTGCACTCCCAGCTACCAAATAAAACACTGTTCTGAACCCGGCCACGTTTTCTTAAAAATCTCAATCAATTTCTCATCAAATCTAGAATTTATTGATTTTTGTGCATCGGGCTCGGAACCACGATTCCAACGGTACCAATTTTGTTGATTTTGTTGAGAAATGCAAAAGTTATGGCCTTCTGAGTGCGGGCAGCTATTTTGGGTCTGGCAGGCGTTTTCTGTCATTTGATGGGAATGAGCATTAACTGATATGAGCCGAATATGTTTCCCTTAATTAAATATATCTACCCTCATTAAAAATCATCAATCCAGAATTTCTTGTCGTGCGGAGCTCGCTCCAGAAAGTCCAATTTTGTGAAAATCAGAGCTCGAAGTCAAAAGTTATGGCCGTTTGAAGTTTCACGGGTCAAATGTTGACTTTTCTCCTCTGCCTTTTGTGGCTTTTTCAGCTTTTCGCGTCCCACGCGTCCCTTTGTCCCAATTGATCCCAGTGCTGCGTGGGACAAATTTCCAATTTTGGCCAGAAATGGGCTTCCATGTCCTCTTTTCTGCCGGTGACACGTGGCATGATTGATTGGCCTTCGGGCTCGGCCACGCGTCCCGCGCGTCCCTTTGTCCCATTTGTCCCAAATGAAAAGTTCCCTCATTTCGGCCGAACCGGCCGGTTCGCGTACTTTTGTGGCCCAGATGTCCCATTTACTTTCGGACTGTTTGACTCCATTTTCCCGATTGCCCGGTTCGGCCGGTTTGCGTACTAATCTGTCCCGCGCGTCCCTGACTGAAAGTTCTCATTTCGGATTGATCCAGTTCGGCTTTCCGCGTACTTCCAACGTACTTTCGTCCCAAATGCAAAAGTTCCAGACTGCCTTGACTCATTTCACCCGGTTCAGCCAGTTCGCGGGAGATGTCCCAACTGTCCCGACTGGAGCCGCAGTAGGACTAGGACTTAGCCATTTTTTATGATTTTTCCTGGCCCGAGCTTGTTTTTTGCAATTTTTTACATTTTCTCAGAACTTGCTCTCTTCTACTTGGACAAGGGAGTTAGAAAAAATCTGAGGGGACCCTAGAAACATAACTTTTCACCTGAATCAATATAATTTCAGCTTGGGACTAAAGAATTTGATGCATGTTATCAAAATTACCTTGGGGGTGAATTTTGGATAACAGTCTAGACTGGATTCAGAAAAATATTATTGAATACTATCATACCTTCGGCCCTAAAATTTTGAAGATGCCTTTTTTAGTCATGTTTCGGCCGACCATGCGTTCATAACATAGATGTCCCTTTTTATCCATAAAAACAGCTTAGTAAATTTTGTTTTTCGAACCCTGGATTTCCGCTCCCAGTGTGCTTTTTTCCAAATGTCCCAAACCATTTGTTGGATAAAATATGGCCATTTCATGTTTTTTGTCCCAACTGATGAACTTGTTGCGATTGAATTATAATATAAATTTTATTTTCTCCTTTATCACATACTTCTTAATCAATCTAAGGTATACACATTATTTTCTTCAGACATTTTTTGATTGCTTCACTCAGACCTACAACTTATACTTAACTTATTATACTTTTCAAACTTCATATGGCTCTCCATAAATTTGAAAGGTCTTGATGAAATTGAATTATTGACAACTCAAGCTCATTTGACATACTAGAACACTTGAGAATCTTCTTTATTCATATTTACAAGGGGTGACCTTTGGAAATCTTTCCATGCAATGTTTGAAATCAAATCACCTTACTTATATTAAGAGCTTTTCCTACGTGGTGAGGAACATGGGAAACAAACTACTTTGAATATTATGAGAACACTTGACTGACTCTTTATGGCACACTCCTTTGGAATGAACATTCTCCTATTTGTCATATCAACCATCCACAATAGACTGAGATCACTTCCATGGCAGCAAATTGATGCCTACCTATTTGTGTGTGTGCATTTGAGGACAATTGTGATCCAAATACTAGACATCTTTCAAACTCTTGTGGAATTTTTAGTTCCCCATGCTCCTGCATACCTCCCATTTACCTTTTAAACCACTCAATGATTCCAACTTCTATCATGAGTTCCTAGTTGAAGGATCAACTTCATTGAGACATGGGGCAACTGACATCTTTTTCATGATTGTTAGATAGAACAATACAGAGCTTCAATGGGGGAAACAAACATCTCTAAAACTAGACATTTGACCTTTGCATAAGTGCTAATGAGGACTACAACAACAAATACTGATGAAAAACTTCACTCCATAGCATAATTTGGACCACTTATTCAACTTCATCATGAATAGATATTTATTTTCATATAGGTATACTATTGTGGATATCCACAGATTTTTCTTCTTTAAACTTAAATACCTCCTTCTAGAATCCAAGTAAGGCACTCCATCGTGTAAGGTTTACTTCAAAATAGAAATAGTCATCAAAGGAGTATGATGACTCATTTTCCTTTTCTTTCCATTGAAACCTTATCCATGTTATTTTATGTATTCGTATATTTTCTACATTCATCTATTACGAATTAAATTATTGAAATAAGCATGATCCCTGAGTTTAATAACCCTGTCCTCTCCTTGACTATGAGTGGTTGTTCCCTAAAACTTGTGAAGGGGCAAGGTTAATGATTTTCCTTCCCTATCAATCTTTTCACACCTTTTGACATCTTTCTTGATTATCTCATGAGTAGAAGTCTCTGAACACTTTTTAGGAATTAATTTTCAATTTACCTTTTTAATCTAAATTTAACTTGAGAGTTGTTATTCGTGCCATAGGAGTAACCTCCTACTTCTCCAACATGGATTTTCATGCAATGTTTCTCAATTTGGCATAACAATGCAACACAAAGAACACTATTGATATCTTCTATATAAAAATAGACACCATTCCAACCATACTTAGCACTATCATAACAATTTATAGAAAAAAGTATTCCGATCTTATTACATTTATAAAATACTACCTATTCATACCTCTTGAGTCGTTTGCACCCTTCTCTTTTATCTATCATTGGATATTCATGACATGCTTCATTAAATTCCTTATCTCTTGTCCAAAATTTGGTGTAAGAAAAACAATAACCATTAAATTTTCTCTCATACCTAAAATCACATGGTTTTTTGACTAATTTAGGCCTTCTTAACCATTTTTCCACCTTGGTCATCTTCATGTGTCCATTGTCTGTTTGAACCATACCCAATCCTCTTCACACTTATTCAAGTCCTTTTTGTGAATCCTAGTCCCATCTTGTTACCTACTTCCCTTTGTACATCCATCATTCCATTTGAGGCCAGATCTCTTTTCCATCTTTCTATATATCTTTAGTCTCTTGTTTTCTTCGTCTAATTAATCTCTTCATGAAATTAGTACTTCCCACCATATCTCATCTCATGTGTCTTACCTTGACATTTAGATATTTGATACTATATCAACTTGAAATTTTAGCTTTTACCAATATTTGAGATTTTGTTTCTCTCCTATGAGAGCATAGCATGATTAAGCTCAGAAGTGTGCCTCAAGTTATTTGATTCCATATGTGATCTTTCTGCTTGTGTCTCTCAAAATTTTGATTCAATACTTCATACTTTGCAAATTTAAATTATTTAAAATTTTTGGACTATTTTTCATCTTTGAACTTTCAATTCATACAAGGCAGTTATTAGTTCTCCTTCCCAATACTTTACCTCAAATGGTGGTCTTTTCAATTAGGATTTCATCCTCAATTCAGATATACCTATCTCTTGAGAACAGGTATGTGTCTCCTACGCCTATTACCTTGTCTGTTTCATCAACACTTCAAAGAAACACATTTCTAAGAATAAGGTGAAACAGACACTCCAAACCTTTTACACCTTTGAAATACCTTGCCCAAAGTGAAATATGTGGTCTACTGCATTCTTTGAGAAGACAATGATATAATCTTGATATAGTAGGACACCATCTTGTTGATTAAGCCTTTGAATGCCATATCCATAGCTCGCTGAAATGTTTCTCTGGCATTGTAATAGTCCAAATAGCATCTTCTTGTAAGCATATGTGTCCCATTTCCTGGTGAAGGCTGTCTTCAATTGATCTTATTCTTTCACCATTATTTGATTATAGCCTGAATATCTTTCTAGTAATGAAAACCTTTCGGAGCCAATTACAACCTGCAAGATTTGTTCCATTGATGGAAGTGGATAATGATCCTTGAGTGATGCTCTGTTCAAATCATGGAAGTCCACACATAATATGATTTCTCCATTTCTTTTCCTTACCAACACCAAGTTTTCAACCCAACTTGAATGTTTGATAGGGAAGATGATGCTAGCTTCAATCAGCATGTTTAACTCTTTCCTCATGAGAGGTTCAATGTTAGGATTTACCACCCTTTACTTTTGTCTAATAGATTTAAATCTCATATCTCGCTCAATAGTGTGATGTGCCAACCTTGGGTTGAAACCTCTTATATCTTTAAAAGTCTATGAAAATACATTTGGGAATTCTTGACAAATTTGAACGCATTTAGGTTTTTCTTGTTGGGTACTTACCTTTCCAATTTACAATGTCTTGCCTTTATCTATTGAAATAGGAACCAAATCTTCACCCTTTACCTGAATATTTTCTTTCTCCTTCCAGAATTGATCATTTGGTTTGAATATTGATTCCAAAGTTACAAGACATTTTGGTAATTTTTTAGTTCTCAGCTGCAACACTTGGTCACCATACCAATGTTTCAATTTTTTTTGGTTTCTGGAAGAGAAATAGGCTTCTTCTCATAGAAAATTGACAATTTATTGATCATTCTCGAAGACTTTCCAACTTGTGTTGTTGTCTAGAACAGCTGGTCTTACAACCAATTTAATATGGGGCTGATATTTCTCACTCTTGATACTTTCTACAACATCAAATACCACCATGATTTTCACTAATCTATTTTCTGATTCATTCTTCTTCATTGGGATGGAATTGATGCTAAAAGCTTCAACATATTCAATGAGATGCCATACCCAATTCTTGTACTTCTTCAATAGATCATTCTTGGAAGAATTTCATCCTCTGACTTGATTCACAACTATCTCACTATCACCAAACACTTGGAAGTTTTTAATGCCTCTCTTTCTTACCCAATCCAATCCATGAATCAAGGATTCATACTTAGCTATGTTGTTTGAGTAAGAAAATTGGAAACGGAAAGCTGAGTAATATTTTGTACCTTGTGGTGAGATGATCACAACTCCTCCTCCTGTGCCTTATCTACTCCTTGAGCCATCAAAGAATATCTGTCATAGCTCATTATCATCCTTCTGGTTTGACTTAGTGATGTTAGGAAGAGGATGATTCTCTTCATGCAAACAGTAGACTCCTAGCTTCAAATTCCTCCATTTCTTTATAGGGGTCAAAAGCATGTCTCTTATTTACCCAATCATCAAGAGTCAAGTCTGGAATGCATTTGACTTTGGTATCAGCTTCATGAGTGCTTAGATAATCTTCTTGATCAAATGTTAAATAGTTTGAACTGATTGATTTTGGTATATGACGGTCTATGTGATTGTGGCATTATCTCCATACGTTGTTCTAAATAACATATGTGACCAATCAATAGACAAATAACCTCCAATTTTAGTGGTGAAGTATCTTGACAAGTACAATACAAAGAGAGGTGGCAAGTTTATGACTGTTACATCATGCAAAATAGTCACATTGGGACATGCATGCAATTTGAGGGTCAAATATTTGATTACTCCGACCATTATTACCACTGTCCCATCCAATTACACCATGCCTTTGGAGATGACTTCATATCAAAGACCTAGCTGATGAGCTATTTGTTTCGGTATGACTGAGCTACTTGCTCCTGAATCAATCATCCAATTACACACTAACTTGTCTCTAATGATCAATGAGACATAGAATGAGAGGGGGCTTTAGAATTTTACTTTTTTCATTTCCTTGATTTTCTCCTTGTCGAGCTGCATTGGTAAGCACCTTTTCTTGTTGATTGGGTGGTTGGTTTGATGCTAACCAATTTTCCATAGCATCTTACAATAGATCTCTCTGTCCTAGGATATCTAATAACTCCCACATCGATATGTTTACATTTGTTTTATTCATCTATTCAATGATTTTGAATGGAATGAACTATCTCTCTATTGTCCCTTGCCTTGCACATTCTTCTCTTGTACATGGGATATTACAACCGAAACTTGGGCTGATCTGGAAGGTGGTTTGGGTTGTCCTTGCACATTAAGAGATGCACTTTGTTTGCTAACACCCTGATTAGTGATAGAGGGTTGTGGATCATTTTAATTTGATGAATTTCCTTCTTTAATATTTATTTTCTTGGACTGTGTATTGGCTGCTACACTTTGAGAAGGTGCTTGATTCATACCGCAGAAATCTTCAACCTACCAACTGACAAGTGTGGTCTCATTCGGAGATGTTCCTTGCTGAGTTGTTTCCTACTACTGAATTCCTTCTTGGGTTGTCTTTTGTTCTACACCCATTGTTGTCACCATAAGGGCTTGAATCAAGGCACCATTGAAGGACATTAACTCATTATGAGGTTGATTGCATGGGAAACACCTATCATATTCCTGAACCATATTAATTTACACTGGTACCAAAGCTCTAGATGTGGATGTAACATTAGGATTGTAAGGCTAGAATGGTATATTAGTAGGAGGTTTGGATTGATTATGATATGTAGTCTGGATGGGTGGCCTATTAGGATGATATGGAGGTCTATTGGGATGAGTTTAAGGTTGATATGATCTGAAATTTTGAGCTTGTTTCCTCTTAAGTGTCACCAACTCATTACATAAGTTTTACAGTTGCTTCATGACTTCTTGGAGCTCATTTTATGAGTTGGAAGCTTCAGTTGAACTCTGATTCCTTGCAGCAGTAATGGGAGCTAATGTGGGTGCTTGACTAGTGCTTGGAGCTCCTAGTTTTGGATATAGAGGCATAGGTGGCCTAGGTGCAAGTTTACTATCCTGAATTAAACAATTTTCATCTTTAATAGGAATTTTATAGGATGTGGGTAAATTTATACCTCCCATTGATTGAATCATGATGGAGATATAAGAATTTAAAGCTTTAAGGAAATATAGAAAATCACCTTTGTCTATTGGTCTCATGGCCACCAGAATCCTATCCCATGTTCGTTGGAATCTGATGTTGAATTAGGTCAACTACTCATTACGAGCCCTCTTGATTGTTCTCAATTATTCCAACAAGGATGGATTATCTCCCTTCTCTCCAAATTGATTGTGAAGAGTCGTGCACAAATGGTCCCAATTCTGAATGGATCCTACTATTAGGCTTCTAAAACATTACAAACCTTTACCTTTGAAGGAAGATGCCAACAACTTGGCTACAACTTCCATTTGAATAATCTCATGAATTGCACATACATTTGGAATATCATGGATGTGATCAATCAGAGTCATCTAGTTGTCTTGAGTAAAATATGGAATGTTGCTTAGTGCTGCAACCGGAACTTGATTTTTGTACATTGAGAGCCAGTGGGCTGCTTCTAGTGAAGTTGACACAGGGTTTGACTTATGCCATCCTGATTGGTTGGAGGATTCTAGTCAATTAATCAAAAGGCCTACTAAGTGGATGTGTTGAGAATGTCCTGTTTGGTGAAGATGGAGATCTTTGGGCTCTTCTTCCTCTCCTTTCTCTTTCTGGGGATAAATGCAGATAGATCAAAAGTCCCTCTTCTCTAGTTCTTGATTGTTTTTGGATTCTTATCATGAATCCACAAAACTTGGACTTTTGAAACTAGTGGATTTTTCCTCTTAGGAGTCACCAGATGTGCAATTTCAAAGCTTCTTTCAAACTTGAAAATTACAACAAGTGCACATCAATATTGCTGCAATAAAATGAAGACTTATTTGGTTCCACTAGGCATTCCAAAACTGTTGATGCAGAATCACAGCACCCCGGAAGTTTGCAACTTGATGGGTCAAGACTCTCAGTGTGATTACATAACATGGAGCTTATCGCAAAGTGTGGGACTTTGTGAATCAAGGAAATTCTCCAGATGAAGTCCGGATCCTATTTCTCTTTTCATATGCACACATTCATATTACAGAGGGTATATTCTAAATCCTATTCTAATCTGCCAAGGGGACAGGGGTAAGGAGATAGAAGAAATTAAAGCTAATCTAATAGAGATGATGCACCAAAGGAATGATTAACACTCATTTTGCAGGCTAACATAGACCATAAAAATGTAAATCCAAACACCATACACAAGTATAACCAAACTGACAATGAGAGATCAAAAGGCACCAATTAAACACATGAGAGGATAAAGAATCATCCATAGACATATATTAATGCTCCAAAGGTTGATATAGTGCATTACAGTGGCCAAGAGGAAATATATTGCATTACAACTTGAATGGGAGGTTTGGAAACTCCACAAATTCACTTATAGACAAGGGAAGAAGGGAGGGTGCAAAACAGAAATGTCCAACCCTTTACAATGACCCATGTCCCTTCCTTTTATAGATTCAGCATAGAGAGAAGGAGCAGAGAGGCAGGAAAACAAACTTTGAAACTCAGCTATCGACCATCAATGCCCATGACAAATCAGCGAACAATCTATCAAATCTACCTTCATTTCTTGTTCGGCACATTAAAGGAGGAAGAATGGATGGATCAGATTGAATCCTGATCTGGTTGTTGGAGTAAATCAGATTCTACATTAATGGCACTGAAAGACATTTCCCCATTTTTTTACCCACATAACCTCGTCAAAATTAAAGCTTCATATCTCCATGGCGTAGATGAGGTCGAGATCTCTCCAATGGTGTCAAATTTGTTCAGATTTCGGGCACTGGATTAGAAGATATGCCCATTTGAATATTTGAATTCAGTCTGTACAAAAAATGGGAAAAATTTAGTTAGCAGAATGGGTGTGACGGGTCAAAAATTTACTTTGGGCACTTTCTTTTGGCAAAAAAAATACAAAAATGTAAAAAATTGCCCCGCAGCCCCATAATACCCTCTTCTGTAAAAAAAAAAAACCATCTTCGGGTCCATTGGTCCACATTTTTTCATTTGTGTAGAACAATAACTTCAAAACCCACTAGACCTGCATGTAATTTAGGCTTGACACATAGCTCCTTGGGAATTGGTAGAGGCACGGCTCATTTTTATACTCTATATCCCTTGGAAACAAAGACAAAAAATTAAAATTACTCCACAGAGACCCGCCTCCCTGCTTGGACTTGGAATATGGCCACGTGAAGGGTTGGCACTCGGTGTTTGGTTTCCGATTTTGGATTTTACTTTTGAATTTGAGTCACCGGGCATAACACGTGGTTTCTTCCGCAGCTTTACTTTGTTCCTTTATGTTTTTTTTCACTAAGTCCTTCTAGTTGGAGGGGCACAATATATCTAACCTAGAACACATGTGCAGGCTCAACACTTGTCTAAGGACCCTCTTCTAGATTTATCTTTGAAGGTTTGCCAGGGCTGACACATAATGAATCCTTGCGCTCATTTGCAGTCTTCTACTTAGCTGATTTGGGATCACGCTTTTGGATTTTACCTCTATGTTGACCCTTAGCCACGTGGAGGGCTAGCACAAGTTTGAGTCTCTGCCTTGGGCTCCCATCTTGAAATTGCGTTGAGATGACACGTGGTTGCCTTCTGCTTGTTTGGAATTTTCAATGGCCTAGCTCTATCCTTTTTTAGGCCTAGGATGCACGTGGAAGATCCACGCGCTCATTTGAGTTTACTTTTTTAGTTTAGCCCTTAGAGATGCACCAATGAGGCACATGGAAGCTTCCCATGATTGCTTCTCCCACAGTTAGCCAAATTTGGACTCATTTTGTATCATTTGCAGATCTCGAAGACTTCAAAATTTTCTCCATTTACTTTCCTTACAGCCTCTAGTTTTTCTTTGACATTTTTTGCCTCCTTCCCTGACCTTGCTACTCCATTATAGAGCCTTCATGTAACTTATATGTTGGATTTCAAGTGTGGTTTTGTTCAACAGAACCGTTTCTTGAATTTCTTCCTCCACAGGGTTGTGTTTGATCAATTTTTGTCTGGGGCCAAAATTGAGATAACATTTGCATTCTGAAGATTTTTGTTTAGATTTAGGGTTTTCTATCTGTGCATTAATGTTACCACCGGCTGTGAATTTAGATTTAGAAAATTGTGTTTTAAAAATGAACTCATATTGAGCTCGTCTTGTGCATTCATGGGCTCAATTTTGTTTCATTTATAAACCCACTCATTCTACTAGGGTCGTCTTATCATATGTAAGCCGTCATGATAATCCTTTGATACTTCCTTAGCCTTTTCCATTGTTGTATTCTTAAATTTTCTCTACTTTAACCTTGTATATCATTCATTGTTTCTATTTTACTTGCTAGTTAAAATCAATTTTGGGTTACCCATATTATTGTCTTTAAAATCAGTTTGCTCCAAAACATGGTTTTCTTTATTGAAACATTAATGTTTTTTTTTACTATTGCTTGATTTGTGGTATTTGATAGCACAACCATTAGTTTTTGTTCCTATTGCCCACATTTGATCTATCATGTTGCTTTTGGTGAATGTCGAAGCTTGCACATTTTGAATTGAACTTCTAGTTTTCAATACTTGAGGAGACTATACTTTGAATTTTCAGCTGTGAATCTTCTTGATAAATACTGGATGCAACATGAAAACTATCCTAGATTCAATTTATTTGAATATAATAAGAATTCAATATTTCTTTTTAATTTTGAATATAATTTAGTTCATTTATTCAAAAAATTGAACCTCTTATGCTTACACCCATGGCCATGTTCTTTTCAAATTTCTTATACTTTCCTATAAAATTTGATGTACAAATCTAAGAAATCTACTTCTGAGAATAGTTATTTTTCATATATTTACTAGCAAGGTGTGGCAAATTTTCTCATAGCATTATTTTATCTTTAGTTAGAAACATCTTTCGGCTTCATCAAATGTATTCTTCAACTTGTGTCTTCAAATTAACACAATTGTAGTTACATGATTTAAAGCTTATATCTGACTTCCACTTGATATCTTTTTTTTTTTTTTTTTTTTTTTTTTTTTCCATTTTTCATAGCACAGCGAGATTTCTCATTTTTATTGGACTGATGAGAGGATTTGATCTAAATCTTTACCAAATCCATGAAAATAAATTACTTATATCATGTTGTATTTGTATCTTTAACATGTGTTGAGATTTCAATTTTGTACTTGTATTCATGTAATCTTTTAATGAAGCCTTGTAACTAGTATGAATACATAATAAAATTTGTACCTATTTTCTGAAATCTGCTTTCTTCAACTAAAAAATGTACTCTTGATGTAAAGATCTACATTATGAAACTTTATACTTTTCTTGTAACTTTACAAGATAACCTTGTTTTACTTTACTTTAAACAATGCTTTGAAAAATCTGTTGTTATTTTATTTGTAGATGATGATGCCTCTCCAACACTTTTCTTTGATCTGTAACATGGCATGATTCTAACATGTGCATTTTTTATCTTGTACAACCTTCTTAATGCATGAAGGAATTCTGTATGATTTTGCATTCTATAACATACTTCTACAAATTTGTATTATTCTTCGATGGCTTAAGCGTGATTAGCATATATTCTTTAATCTGAAACCTATAATGTTTCTTAGAAAGGTATAAAATATGAAAATAAGTATTGCCTTTATCAAAGCACATAAATTGTAATGAATGTTGTTTCTATTGGTTTTTTCCTATACTTCATGCAACCATGAATCCTATGTCCACTCATGCATTACTTGATGTTGGAAATTATATTCTGTGCTTTTAGAATTTGAAATCTGAAGATATGATTAGTAGTTGTACTTGTTCCAATTAGGTGACATTGTTCATTGTACTTTGATAATCTAAGTTGTCATGGTTTGATAAGAACTATAACTTTCTCATCAAGTATTGAATATTTACTTATTTGTCATGGTTTGAGTGCATCTATGAAACTTATTTTTCCAATATGAACTTCTAATACCATAATGAAAATTAACATGAATTACTTGTACCTACACACTGAAAGAAATAGTTAGAAAAATAAAGGCAACTGTTGTTTTTTCCTTGTGTAATGTTTCTGAAAATAATATTCTGCTCATTAATTCCATTTTTTACTTCTAATTTCAAGTTCATTTTTGAAATCTCATATGTTTAAAGAATTGAATATAACAAACATGAAATCCGGAGCTCTAACATTCTATTTTCCTCTTTCAGGTACAATAGCAGTAGCATGAGAAGATGGCAGGAAGGAACGAATGAGGAGAACGAACAATCCAAACTGTGGAAATCCATCTAACATGAAATGATGGATTTCCTTCTTTCTTTATTCATAATTTTACATATATGTACTTTCATTTTTGTTCTTGCTTTTTAGAGTTATTCCCACGACTTGTGTGGGTTCACTGTACTTTATAATTATGAAATAAATGAAAATTTCTTCATGTGATGAGTTGTATCTTTATCTTTTTTGCATTATTATTTCATTTACATAATGTAAAATGAATTATGTACAACTCATACACACTAGGAACCTTTCATTTAATCATAATTAATGAACTCAAGATAACTGATAACAACTGAAATTGAATAAAGATAAGATTGAAACCTACTTCATCCCTGAAGTGGATTATCCCTTTTCCAGTTTGGGGCTTGTCCACCTTCAACCTTATATATCTTTCCCATCTGTGTTAGGGTCCTACATTGGTTCTTTAGGGATCTGATGCATGATCATGACTAGGATGTGATTGGAAAGACACCTTAGGTAGGAAGGTAGACATTCTGAAAAATATTAACAACTGACATTTCATTTCCCTTTTCCTTTCTAGTTAGGTGTAGCATCAATCAATCCCTTCAATCTGAAAAATGAAGTTTTGAGTTGACCTTTTGCACGGGTGAATAAATGTCAACATTTTTGGCAATTTTGTGGGATAAAGTTGGTCTACTAGCTTTAAGACCAGTGCCTTAATCTCATCCATTGGGCATGGAGTCTAGATCCCAAATCAAATTTCTCCCTTTTTAAAAACTGAACCTTTCTAAAAAAAACTAAAGCCGGAAAATATCTAGTAAACCAAATCACGTGCATGAAATGCACTTATTGAATTGATAAACTACAACTATATGTGACCACTTATTGAAATGGAAATCATAATATATCCTACTCTAACTAGCTGCAAACTGAAGCTAAACAAATCTTGAAACAAGAAGCAAAAAAATAGCTTCCCTTTCTTAAAAACCGAGGCCATGAATTCAACTAGAAAAATAGGTAACATGATGAAGTTGGAAACAAGATATGTACCCTTAATTTGTTCAAAAGACCAGTCCAATAGTTGAAAAATGTCTCAATCGGATTTACAAACTACTTCTGAGAAGGTTTTGGGGCTTGATTCTTGAGAACATAAGCTCACTTCCTTGTGCTCTAAAATAGGCACAAATTTATGGTAATGTTGTAATTGGCTGAAAACCAGCCAAGTGGCGAATAGGACATGACCTTCTAATAAATGGAAAAATGATTGTTATGATCTGTATTGTTTTGATGATTTCCTTTCATCACTAAGAACATTTTGAATTTGATTTGTAATCTTTTCAGCCTCTTCAAGTTGTTGTAATACCAATGTCATGACTCATTTTTCAGCTGTAATGTCAAATTTTTTCCCTTTATTTAAATCCATAATGCAGTCTGGAAACTCAAAATCATCTCCTACTTCTACAACAGGATGCTCTTCTATATTCTTCTGAAAAACTAATATTTCTAGTCATGGGTAAAGAAAGGATTTGTATCCAATGGAATTTCTTGCTTCTTTTTAAATCCATTATATTTGTTCTAAGAATACAATGGTCAAACTATAAAACTAGTGAGTTCTATGATTTTATTCCTCACCAAGTATAAATCTTTCAAGATCTGAAAGAAATCATACTCTTCATGCACCAAACTTTGCTGATTCATTCTCAAATTTGACTCAACCTCCTATTTTATTTGAAACTGATTCCTCTTCTTTTGATTACTTTGTGTAAGTTGTGATGAATCAATAACCTATATGAGTATGGTACCTTCATGCACACTACGCATCCAGAATATGAAGATTTTTGATCATCTTCCTCTTTTTCTTGATCTAATGCAAAATAAAACTATACCTTTTGCATGGGTTCTTTCTCCAACTCTAGAATATCATCAAACTAAAACTTGGACACCCATCCTGTGATACAAATTCTGCAAGAATTCTAGCCTGTTGTTTTCTTTAATTTGCTTCCCCTCCTAGATGATTTTTTAATCTGCACCTTCATGATTTGAACTACAGGATGAAGGAGGAGGGGTTGGGCTGGTTCTCAATCTTGAATTGGTAAATTTTTGAAAAAAGGAATGGGGTACAAAATTTGCATGTGAGGAAGTGGGATTTCAGAACAACAGTAGAAAGAAAACTTGGAAACTTAAATCTCCTTTCAGTATGTGATTATGGAATAGAAGCGATAGAATTTGTAGCAGCCTGGAAACTTAGAAACTCATAAACAGGATGCATTGGATGGCGAAGGAAGATATGTGGGCATTGGATTCTGATGAGGAAGGTAAGTGGGAACATCCCATTGACTGGGTTCCTCAACCTGATTCCTATCATTCTCCACTTCTTGAAATTTTTCAACATGTTCCTTTATAGCTAAATATCTATGCTTTAAACTATTAAACTCGATTTTAATATCTTCTTCACGTGTATAATTAGCATAACCATCTGCATAACCCTAATCTCAAACATCATAACGATTTTCATACTGATAATCATATTAATGTGCAGGGTTCGGGTTATGGGGATACCCATTCTTGATAGGGGTCATAGTAATGATCTGAAGAAGAATATGGGTAAAAAGGTTGTGGTGGGTATGATAGCTACAACTCTTGGATAGAATAATTCCACTAAGGAATTTATGTCATGATTGAATGACCTCATAAAATATGTAAAAATAAAAAATAGGTCTAATGTTTATGAAAACAACGGTATAAAGAATAAGAAAACCAGATCTATATTTTTTAAAATACCTCAGAATGGTATAGCTGAAAGACTTCATGTAACCTTGGTGATGAAAATGATTGAACTGGTTTGAAATTAGCTTTACGGAGTCACCAGATGAATTTCTATGGTTTGAATCTTCAATTATTTGAACTCATTGAATAATTGTTCTCATCCCACCAAGCATGCCAAAAAATGTTATCTGATAAAAGTGCACCTATGTTGAGGGGTAACAGATCTTATAACCTTTTTTTCCCTCACTTTTATGGATAGACAATTGAGACACCTCATGGGATGTGGGTATCCCTATAGTGAGGTTAATATCTGGAATTACAAGTTCGATTCCTTTTTTGGAGTATCCCTAAAGTAAAATTGTGGGGTTTGAGGGTTAAGGAGATGGATAAAATTGTGATAAATGGGGGTTATACACAAAAATTTATCACGGCTTGACTGAGAAACATACACAATATACTGAGAATAAATGGAAAAACACATGATCCAATGGGTTGTTGCTAATCTCAAGGAAAACACTATTATGTTAAGGGATTTCTCACAATAACAATGCAGATAATTTGCATACTAAAACTAACATAAACACCTATTTGCAACAAGGTAAATAGCATAAACAAGATTAATAAATTCAGAGAATAAAATTCACAAGAATTAACTATTGTAATACACACCACTGCAAATTGTTGGAAAGGCAATAAACTGATTCTCATATAAGGGCAATTCTGGCAACAATGGCTTCAGCACTCAGTACATCAAAAAGTCCTCCTTTGTGCTTTTCCAATGCACACAATATATAGCAAAATTATTCACCCAGTACCTTAAAAATAGACTACAGTCTAACTCCCACTTACATGATATTATTAGCCCTTGTCATGAATTAAATAATAATAAATGGAGTAAAAATAAACATGATGTTAAAAAAAGGAAAAAACAGCCTTTTATTCCAATTTTATCACATTGTCAAACTGATTTGACTCCTTTGGATATCTCTTATTAAATTTTACGATACTTTTGGAAGTTTTAACGTAATTGGGTGAATAATTAACTAAAGTCTATTCTTTGACATGTGTATGGTAATCTTGTATTGTTGCTAACTGATGTGACATTTCCACTGATGTTACATGTGTCCAAAAAAGTTTATTTTTCCTTTTTGCAAGTCTGATCACATGCATATTCAAAATAATTATTTAGAATTATCTCTTTCAATTTGGATAGAAGGAAACTAATAGTCCCTTTGTCCCATACAGGGAATACCCAATGATGAACTCTACAGGGATCGTACATGATTTAACCCCTGGTTAAATTGCATACCCCACACCGCTTTGTAAATCTACAGTTTAACTATTTTTAAAGCTAAGGTCTAACACCTTAATGATGATTGTCTCAATTTTTTACCGTATCCCATGAGGGCAAAATACCCATAACGAATGTCAGGCCTTGATCATTTTAACTTTGGTTAAAATACGGGTTTTTAGCCTAGCGAAGCCTCTAATTTTTGTAGCATTCTGATTCCCTGGAGTTTTGAGTTCTTTGGTTAACTCTTGATCGAGCTAGGAGCCAAAAAGGGTTTGGCCAACCTAATCATTTTTCATTTGAGCTCACCTTTGGCTCCGTTGGCCTGGCAGAAGCCCTGGAAATTTTTTCCCCGTACTGGACCATTATTTTTAACTCAAATGCGTGGAAGTATTTAGAGCTCTACTTGAGTAATAGTGCCATTTTGACTTTTTTTGAGCTAATAGGTGCTATCTTGAGATCTAGTTATTATCTCTGAATTGGTAGTTCATTTTCCTTTTTTCACATCTTGATGATTTATGGGTATTCTACCAAGCTCACCCATTTTATGGATTATTTTCCATGGGAGATATGCTCTACCTCCATTTTAAAGTTATCTTGTATCTTTTGGGTATTGGCAAAATTCTTTCATGAGTCGAATATCATGGCATTTTATTGTTTTTTTCATTCTGGTACATAAGGGTCATTCCCATTAAGCTTGATTTCACCATATCTTAAAGTTTTCATAAGGGTTTCTATTTGTTTCTTTTCTTGAATGAGTTGATTTGACACAAGGATTTACTACTGGTCCATTTTGGGTTTTTTCCTAGGTAAGCTCTTGCATTTCACCCAAATCCATTTTAAGCGAACTCTATTTTTACCTCTGATTCATGTTTACAATAAATATGAGTTGTGTTCTTCTAGTTGGATTGTGCATTTGGGTTACCTATGCTTATGACTTGTAATGTTTTATATTCGATGTTTATTTCATGGAAAATCTGTGTGTGCATCTCAAGCTTATTATTTCTTGTGAAGTTAGATTTGTTTCCTTCCATTAGAAATTACTAAATGATCCTTTGTGCTAAACTGGATTTGGAGTTCACAGACTTGGCGAGTTTTTAAATATGAACTCATAAATTTTAAGATTCAGTGGGATACATTTTTCCCTTTGAACTGGTTTTCCTCCAAAAATGGACTTGTATCTTCAAGTTGATGTTTTGAAAGCATCACCAATGAAGAACTATTTTTCCCTTTGAGAAATGCATTTTGATCTTAGTTTTACTTACTTAAATTCAGTCATCCATACTACAACCTTTATCCCGTATTGATTTTGAGATCTATTCTCTTTGGCATTGTTTTAGTTGGTATTGCAAGTTTGTGTTCCTATGTTGTTTTAACATTTTGTGGCTCAATTCAACTCCATTAGATTTATGGAACTTCCTAGCATTATAGACTGTGTACCATTTAGATTTGTGTTTGATATTTGTAACTGCATGGAAACCCGTTTGATTTTCTATATTTTGCAATACTGAGTAAATTTCAAAAACTCCTGTTCCATGAGTGCATTAATGGAAAACTTGCATCACATAGAAAATATTTTTTCCTCATTCTCCTTCTACATTCTAACACCTCCTTTTATTTTTTAATTATTCTACATGGGAGATGGCTTTCGTTTATTGTATCTTGTGTTCAAGAACTTCAATTGTTCATACTAAGCTCTTCAACTCTATTCTGAGTAATGATGTAGTTATAGATTGGTCTCCTTACCTCATAAATGCAACTACTTATGAAACACTACTGGTGTTAGCTTTCATGATTAGCATACTCTTCTTAGAATCAATTTGATGTATGTTAACCTCTAAAAGTAATTATTATGAGGGTTGAGTTATTTTTCATTTTGATATGCTAGTTTGTTTGCACTTTGAGATATTAATGAAGTTTGTTAATAGATGAAGCTATTGTACTTATTTTCTTTGATGTAAACATTTTTTTCAAGCCTTAAAAAAACTTAAACAATGTATAGTGTATGAAATATCAGAAACAATGTATGTAACCCAAATATGAAATCTATTTTGTTAATCGTAGCCATGAATTTCTTGCAAGCATCCTTGAATGTTGTCATATGTTCATTGTGATGCAACATGAGATGAATTTGGCTTATTTGTTATGTGCAATCCTTAAAATTATCTAGTTCTTTAAAGTTTTGTCCTTCATTTCGTGTATCTTGATATGAAGGATCTGCATTCTCCTTAGCAATTTTTTGTTGTAACTTTGCAAGATGAATTCTTTATGATTTATCTTAACATTGGCAATGAAATATGTGTTCTCTGTTCAATTTGAATGATGATGCACTTTCTTTCTTGAAAACTGTACTTTAATTCTTGAAAAATATGGTATTTTCAAAATTTGTACCATTGGATATGTACAACTACAATTTCATAGAATGGTTTCTGTTTAAATCTTGCAATTATGTTCTGTCATATTTGATTATTCAATGAAGGCTTATGTACATGGTTAGCAAATATTATTTGATCTTGATCATGATAAGATTTCTTGAATTTGATGTATTTTTGAAAATTGATCAACTTTATTCAAATCTTGAAATACTTCAATGAATGTTTTTTTTCTTGATATGGATACTTAATGACTAGACTATGGTTATTCTATTCCACCTGATGAAAATTAACTTGTTGATAATTGTATTCTTGAAAGACATTTGAAATCTGTTCCTTACTGATATAAAGTACTTGTTCATTGATTGGGTATTGGAAATTGTACTATGATCATTTGAGTTTTCATGGTTTGATGAGAAGTGTAACTTTCTCATCAAGTATTGAATATTTACTTCTTTCATTTTGTAGAATGTTAAGCACACCTAGAAACTTATTATTCCAATCTGAAATATTTCTTCCATAATGAAAATTAACATAAATTATTCGTACCTACACACTAAAATAAATAGTTCGAAAAATAAAGGAAAAATCCTTTCTTTTACTACTAATTTTTCCTTTTATAATGTATCTAGAAAAAATATTTTGCTCATTATCCATTATTTACTTTGGATTTCAAGTTCATTTTTGAAATCTCATCTATTTAATGTTGTGAATAAAACAAGCATGAAATCCGAAGCTCTAACATTTTATTTTTCCTCTTTCAGGTACAATGGAAGCATTTGAAGAAGATGGTGGGAAGGAAGTAGTGAGGACAATGAACAATCCAAACTGCGGGAAATCCATCTAACAAGAAATGATGGATTTCCTTCTTTCTTTATTCATAGTTTTACATATATGTACTTTCATTTTTGTTCTTTATTTTCAGATTTATTCCCACGGCTTGTGTGGGTTCACTGTACTTTATAATTATGAAATAAATGAAAATTTCTTCATGTGATGAGTTGTATCTTTATCTCTTTTGCATTATTCTTTCATTTACATGATGTAAAATGAATTATGTACAACTCATACACACTATGAACCTTTCATTTAATCATAATTAATGAACTCAAGATAACTGATAATAATTGAAAAGTGAATAAAGATGAGTTAAAACCTACTTCATCCGTGAAGTGAAATTTCCTTTCCTAGTTCTGGGTTTTCCAGCTTCAACCTCATTAGTCTTTTCCGTCTGTGTTAGGGTCCTGCATTGGTTTATGAGGGATATGATTCCCAAGCATGACTAGAATTTGATTGTAAAGACACCTTATGTAGGAGGTAAACATTCTAAAACTAGAACAATGATAGTTTATTTCCTTTTTCTTTCTAGTTAGGTCCATCACATCAATCCCTTCAATCTGAAATGAAGTTTTGAGTTGACCTTTTGCACGGTGTAAAAAAATTCAACAGGTTCATCTCTCTCCTCACTTACCTATTTATTGGAATTCTACACTCCTCTTTAGATCATTATGAGGGTTGCATGTGAGAGATCGATAATAACAATCTCATTTTTCTACAGATCTTGTTTTCTTGGCTTCTTTGTTGAAGTTGACTATCAGCTAGATCTTTTCCCGTGTTGGTTATACCTACATCTAGATGATAATTGAGCATCATTTTTTGTGTACGAGTGGTTCGAACCTTGATCATGTTTGATTTGCTATTACGGACTAGGATATTAATTATATCAGCTACATTGTTATGATTTTTTCCTTATTAAAAATCATATGTCATAATAGTAAGAATAACTATTTGATTGATTTTAATTACGGATCAAAAATTTAAAATAAAATCCATTTGTGACATGACCATATGCATGTTACTTATTGGGTGGTCTCAATCTAAGGACCTAAGTGACATTGAATCACATTATATTTATATGACCGCACACACGTGCGCGGGTGTGTGTACGTGTGTGTATAAAAAATAATGAGGTCTTTTTAACTCTTAGAAGGTTATATATATATATATATATATATATATATATATATATATATATATATATATATATATATATATATAATAATAATAAAATAGGATCCTTATAATGTGGAAAGGGCAATGGATTTTTTCAAGTTATGGCAGCCTATAGAAGCCACACGTCTCTTCACGACAAATTTGGATAGTCTCACCATATGCAACAAAAAGGTATCCAATCTAACTAGTTCACCATCTCTAGCACACTACCCTCCCAGGTGTGAAAATGGAGATTTTAAACTTGGAATGGGAATCTTTCAAAGATTTATAAAGAAGGGATTTTGGCATATTGTTTTCAGATGTCAGAGCTAAAAATTCATGGAAGTAAGGAATGCAAAGTGTGAAGGCACCTAGAAGGTGTAAAGCCTTATACATGATTCCTTTTAAATTCTCTTCCCTCTTGCGTGCATCTCCCAAGGAATTTCCTCCAACTTTTTTAATTTGTACTTTGTATGTGGTACATATGATGAATTGCTTCATTTGTGTATTCTCTTAGCAACACCAAAATGTAGTTCATAGGTGTAACACTAGTAAACATCCTCCTTCCCCATCTGCACCAAAATAGGAGACGTTTTCATTTGTTCTTGTAGACCATGGTGTTGGTGGGGGTTTTTGGCTAGTGTTTGATGGTAAGGGGAATATTTTTACCTCTTTGTTTCCCCTAAAATGTTTTATTCATGTAGCCATTCAGGGTAGTTTGTATATGCTAAAATGACAGTTGGGATTGTGTTTAGATGCCCTCAAATAAAAACGTATTTTTGTTTTTTTCCTTGTGATTTTATTTTATTACATGAGTGTTGGAGTGAAGCCTTACCATGACTTAAAAAACACCATAGTCAGTCCTTAAATCTTGCAAGCCTTCCCCTATCTTGTTCTCAAATCCTACACTAGTTTGGATGCTTAATTAATGCATAGAAATGATCATTGTCTACCCACACACAAGAATGATTATAGGATGTGAACATAATAGTATGTTTATAAATTTCCTTTGGAGCCATGTCATTTAATGCAACATGATGGTTTAAAGTCAAAATCCACAACCAATACCAGCATCTTCCCTTCCTGTGAAAAAATGAAATCTTTTGAACAAGTCATAGGACCACATAATTTTCCATTTATTGGTATTGTGAATGAGTTGGAAGTTTATTGGAATACAATTTGAGCAATAAGTTACTTAGCTATAGCATATGCGGAAATTAAATCCTTGTAAATTATGTTTAACTCGTCTCTAAAGTGTTTTAATGGGGTAAAGTATCAAAGACATGGGTATCCTCACAATATTTTTTAAAAAAATTCCAATTTGTAAGGAACTGTGGCCAAAAGATAGCCAATTTATATTTAAAATTATATTCTCATCCTACACATTTCTATCCACTTCAAGCATTTTTTTTTTTTTTTCATTAGAGGAATCACTACATATTAAAATTTAGCACAATCTTTACCAGTATCGGTGAACTTTAGCCTGACATGAGAAAGGGACCACAAGGGGCTCATGTTTCATACCACCTCTATCTAACTAGCACACACTTCATACACCTTCGTATAATTGGTGCACAAACAAGGACATTGGTCAGAATGCTCCAGCAGTACCGTTGTATAGTTGTCACACACACAAGGACACTAGTCATTGACTAATCCTCTTGCAAGTGGGAATGACAATAGGAGTTGAACCTTAGACCTCCTCTTAGTAAATTCCAAACATTTACCAATCAGCCAAGATAGTAACCCCTTCAAGCATTGTGGATATAGGAACTTTTTCAAATTTAGGAGTCATTAGTGATCTATTAGAGCTATATGCAAAATATGGAAGCTCGCAAAAATATTGTTAATTATTTGACAATATTCCTAAAATAAATGGGGTCTCTTGATTGAAATGATTATGTTGGTACAAAAATTTAATCTCCTTTAAAGGCCAAGTAGCATCACAGATTTGACACGACACTTAGAGGTAGATAGATTATTATGTATGTTGTTTTGTAGCCAAGGAAGCAGTCTATCTTACTTTTTAGCACTCATGCCTTGTACGGAGTGGGTAGAACCTTAAATGGATGTGATCTTATCCTAACTATTTTAGGTTGTGCCTTTACACCAAGGTAAGAGAACCTATTTTGTAACCTTTTTTATTGAAGAATGATGGTAAATCCTTCTTTTGCACAAATTTTATATAGAAGACCTTGGAAAAATATGATCAACACACCAAATCTTACTCTCATGAGTTATCACTTCTAGATTATGGAGATATTTTCCAAACAAGGAAAAGGTTACTAAAGAAATTAGGAATCCTGATTGTTTCTGCATGTTTTGGTGATAGAAACTATGCATTTGCACACACACAAGAGAAACAAGGGTAGTATAGGTAGAATTGGTTGTTTTTAAATGAATTTTTTGGTGGAAGGTGAGGAAGAATGAACTTGATTTGCCAGATATTTTAGAGTTTTTTATAAAATGGGGAACTTACACAACATTATTCTTCAAGATAGCTAAAGTGTTCCTTTAACTAGAATGTGTGCTTCAATGGAGGCCCAGATCAACACGTTTTCACACAAACTATGAGATTCTAACATGAAGGCTCAAGTTATAAGACTTAATACAACATCAAAATCTAAGATCAATCACGTCTGAGGTGCACCCAGAGGCTTATGAACAATCTCTATCAACAAATGAAAGAAAAGTGATTTTAAATCATTTATTTCATTCCCAGAAGAAAGATATTCTAAAAAAGAAATTGCAGATGCCACTAAACTATCACAAGGATTGAAATCTATGTGATTGAGAGGGATTTTGATACAAGATTGCAATAGGAACAAGAAAGACCATTTACAAACGTTTCGAAATGAAGCACACACATTTTTTCCCAAATTCAATATAGAATAACTCAAATTTGATTAAAATTATCAGTAGGGGAAAGTTTCTACAACAATCTTAGAGCTTGTCAATGGTTGTACACTCGCAACCTCCTTGACATGATCAAGTTTAACACAAAATAGATATACAGGTTCCTCAAATAGTCCATCTAAGAGACAGGCTCTATCAATATTTTTCTTAGAAAATTAGTTGTGACCCCTTACACTCCAACCATTTGCAAGATAAATTCGTGTAATTTATAAAATTTTACACTAGATCCTTTTCACCCCACAACCAAAAACATTCAAAGCACCATTGCGTGTTGTGACTCACAGAATCAGATTTGTAAAAAAGTTGTTAGGTTTGTAAAGGGAAATTCTCTCCAAATATTTCCAGCATTCAAATCTTCAACTGGTAGAACACTCTTCCCTTATTCACCACCTACTTCCACCACTAATCTATCAAATATTATTCTTTTCGTTCCTAGGAAGAGAGACTAGAAATTTAGATTGAACCTGATAGCCACATTTCATTTTAATGGTAAAATACATCTCTAGATTTTCCTCACCAAACTTAGATATCAAATTAACTCCGCTTGCCTATTTGGCATGTAAAAAATATCAAGAAATCATGAAGACTTGCATCTCTAGGAGCTATTGAGAATTATAAATCGCCTCAACTTGAAAATCATGTCTCCGTGGAAGAACAACTGCTCATTTGAAGAATTAATTTTTGGTTTTTCCTTAGAGTAGCGTCAGGAGGACACATGTGAGGACAATTGTTGGAGATCCAATTTACAACGGGCCTATGGGTTCCATTTTTCCTTTTACAACCTTTTGGAAAAATGTAAAATTTTCACATTTTGCTCTGCACGTCTCTACCCTCGAGAAATGAGTCCTAACACGTGTCCTAAGGTGGGTCCCAAAGGAACCGAGGCCAAATTCTACTACTTAACCTCTTTTTTGAAAAAGGGAAAAATTTCCAGGTTTTCCCCATAGCTCCGCCTTTCCGCTTCTAGTCTCTAATATGGGTCCGAGTAGAACCACACTTCCTTTTCCACTTTTAACTCTTTTTTCCAAAAAAGGAAAATTTTCCAAATTTACCATCAAAGGTCTACAACCTCCATCTGTTGACTATTGCCATCAAATTTTGACTTATTCTCTGTCATGTCTGTAAGGTTCCATTTTGATGTTTTAATCCTTTTGATGACAAGAGGCAAAAAATCCAAGTTGCCTCCGATGGTCCACTTCCTTGCCCCTTCAAATTTTCAAAGCCAACCTTGACCTCCTTCTTGTCGGGCTTGCGGGCCACTATGATATTTTAATCCTTAAGAGGTAAAAAATCCAAGTTTCCTCCGATGGTCCGCTTCCCCGCATTTTGACTTTTCAAACTGCCACGCGTCATAATGGAACATCTTGAGATGGTCCCCAAAAGTTGAGACCTTAAATGAGCACAGGCTCACCACATGTCCTAGCCTAGAAATAATTTTTTGAAGGCTTAAAGCTCAATGGAAGGTGCCATGTGTCAGGGTCCGAGGCAATATTTTTCAGCTGTTGAAAAGTCCAAGAAAAAATGTAAAGTGAGCGGGGTCCTCCAAGTGTCCTGCTAGTGCTTCTATAAAATAAAATTCAATGGCTGATCCTCAAACATGCGCGGTCCCCCCACGTGTCCTAGGCCTCTTAAAACCTTTTGAAAAAAAATACTAAGTATGGGAAGGCCCGGTGGAATCCTCTATGCATCTTCATGGTATAACTTCAAAATGGTGCCCAAGAGTGGAGACCTTGAATGAGCGTGGGATCACCACGTGTCCCTACCCTACCAAATAGTACTAGGTGCATAAAAAGTTTTTCTAAGTCCAAGAAGAGAAATAGAAACCTCCACGTGTCCTCCTGGTGCATCTCTAAGGCCAACCAAAATTAAATTTTCAAATGAGCACTGTTCTTCCACGTAGATAGGTTTTTTAATTTGAAGCGATTAAAAAAAAATTTGAAGTACCTTTCCGAGCCACATCCAACCAAAAGGGACCACATTTCTTGTTGATAGAAGGATGTAAATTTGACTGAGAAAAATGCCCATCAAACCGTAAAATACGGAAAAAAAAAAAAATACCATTTGAGCCCGGAGATGAAATTTTATCAAAGGACATAGAATTAGAGAAAGTTACAAGGCTCAAACACATTCCTTCGAGCTACATCCATTCATTTTTCCTCAAGTATTTAAGGGTAAAATGACAAGGAAAACAAATCCCAACTGTGGAAAATGGAAAGAAGAATGGGACAACCTGATTTTTTACACCCAAGTACATACCTTTTCAAATGAATAGGGAAACAAGGAAACAATTTTGGATTTATACGTGGTCCTCGGTCTAGGAAAGGACTGATTACGATAACAAAATGAAGGTGGTGACATTTCAGGAAAGAAACAGGAAGATTAAACGTGCAAGAGACCGTAAATTGATAGAATTTTAATGCCAAAATGGGGCGAGACTATTTTGAGCACCAACATTGGCTCTGACTCGGGAATGGGCACTCCCTATGAGTGCCACAAGAAAAAAGGTAGAACATGTGCCAAAAAATATCCATTGGTCAAAGGAGTCAGCTTACAAAGCATAAAACCATAACCATCTCCCCAAATATGAATAGAGAAACTAGTAAATTAAGGCCAGCAAGGACCAGAACAAACAAAAAAAAACACAAAATATAGAAAACAAACCAATTAGCTATACACTGTACAGATGATAGCATCTTGATTTTGGGGAACCAATCTAAGAAATTCTTCAGATTCCTGCCATTAATAAGAATTTCAAAGCAATTCCCCATCCAAAACCTTGAAGAATAAGGTATGTTCACCAATCCTAATATAAATGGAGAAAGGACCCATCCATAATGCATCAAATGTTCCATGCTTTTCCTTATCTTCATGCCTTTTATACCATAGCAACACAAGATCTCCAACATTGAAATCTTTGGGAGTGACCTTCTTCTCAAAGAACTTCTTCAGATTTTCTCTGAACTTCACATGAATTTGGTGAGATTCCCTCCTTTCTTCATCAATTTCAACAATCTAATGAGAGCCTCATACAGACTAACTTCTTGATCTTCCAGTTGTTGAATGAACTTATATGAGGATAGTTAAATATGTAAGGGCAGAAGAGCTTGAGTGCCATACACCAATTCAAATGGACTGTTTCTAGTGGATCTTTTAATAGTAATTTTGTCATCCCAAATAGTGAACTTCAGTTATTCACCCCATTTTCTTTTGTTCGACTCCAAGGTTCTTCTGATAATTTTCAGCAACTTTTTATTATTGGACTTAGCTTGTCCATTTCCTTTGGGATTGTAATTAGAGGAATATGTCAAATTGATCCCATATTATTTTCACATTGCCACCAAATTTTTATTATCTCTAAAGCTTGTGGGATTGTCAGCAACAACAGTTTTAACTAGTACCCCAAACCTGCAAATGATATGGTTCAACATAAAATCCATGAAAATTTGGTGTGTGTGTTACTCTTTTGGTTGGGATTTCCTCCACCCATTTGGTGAAGTAATCAATGGCTACAAGAATCTACTTATGGCCACCACTTGAAGGGTTTTAAATTTTACCAATGAAATCCCTCATGGTTCTTCCAAGCTAACCAAAAATTAGTAATGACATATTTCTGAGAAGCCAACTTAAGGGCTATTTTCTAGTTCTTACTCAAATTTTGAGGGTAGTATAAAAAAGGTCCGAGATAAAAAAATACCGTTACATCTTTGTAGCACTCCGAACTCATCAAATTTTCAAAAACATCTACCCTTCCTTATTCAACCTCATTTACCTCAATACTTTGCAAATTTCTCTCAGCCATAAGCTTAGCCAAGCCCAAACTCTCACCAACTTCGTGGTTTGGATATCCATGTCATATTCTTGCAACTTATTTGCCCATCTGCATCTTTTTCTTGAGACTTCCATCTCTGATAAGATGTCTTTCACCATACTGTGGGGAACATAAGAAATAATTTTAGAGATCAAAATTTAAGGCCTAAAAATGTTTTTTTCTTTTACCAAGGCAAATGCTTTTTTCTCAATAATAGTGTATTTCATCTTGGCCCCCTCTAATGCCTTACTAAAAAAGTCATTTGGCCTCTCAGCCCCTTCATCATCCTTTTGCAATAGAACAAATGCAATAGTGTTTTCTGAGGAAAAATAAAATAGTTGGAAATGCCTCTTATAATATGGGGATACCAAAATAGGGGCATGATTTTTTTTAATGCCTCTTTGATTCCATTGAAATATTGAATGAAACCCTCCTCCCATATAATAACCTAGTCAATATTTAGCATGGAAGTAATTGGAATGGTCAACTCAGCAAATTTTGATATGAATCTTCTGATGAACTTTATCTACCCAAAGAAGGACTGAATTCCTTTCTTGGTTCTTGGAATTGGGACCTTGATGATGGCCTCTACACTTTTTGGATCAATCATCACCTCCTCTTGTGACATGATGTGACCTAGAAAATTTTCCTTCTATACTCTGAAAATGGCACTTGTTTGGATTGAGTGAAATGCCATATTCTCTACATCTTATCAACATTTTCTCCAAGTGCTGTAAATGATCACTTCTCTTCCTAGAGAACACAACTATATCATCTTGGTAGACAAAAATAAAATCATTGATGTAACCGGAAAAAGCAACATCCATTGTTCTTTGAAATCTTTCTCCAGCATTCATCATTCCAAAGGGAATCCTAACATATACATATGTTCCCCCAAGGGGTGGTAAAGGTTTTCTTAATTCTTTCTGATTCCTTTACAACAATTTGGTTATAACCAGAGTGTTGGGGCCATTTTTGATCTTGCACCATGTTGCCATAAAATTTTCAAATGTACATCTGCTCAAAAAAGATTTTACCCTTTGAATTGATGGTCTGAAATTCTTCCCCTCCAGCTGAAAGCTTTAAAAATTCTCACAAACTTGTTAGTTTTCCCTTTTCTATGCCCTAGTTTTTCCAATTTTACAGGCTATGTCATTTTTTTCCCTTTTCCAGATCATGGAAAATCAAAATTGATCAAATCATACTTGTGTGCAATTGAAAATCCAATCCCAAGGTCAAAAATGTTCAGAAATCATGCTTCAATTGATTTAAAATAAATAAAAAATCTGCCATCCTTGGTGGAAAAAAAATAGAATTCTAGGGCATCCCTAGAATTTTTTACATTTTGACGGTCAGACAGACATCATTTTCCTGTCAAATTCATCTTTAGAAGGTATTGGCAACATGGTGGGCTTTCATTCGCTGAGGATCGGTGGGAAATGTTTGTGACTTATCATTTTTTGATTTTTTGGCAAAGTGGAAAATTTGGCTCCATGGCTCCGCATTTTTCAAAGTTGCCTTCGTGGCATGTTTTTATTGGCTGAGGAGAGGCAGGGGGTTAGATATCCTTTGAAAATTTTGGCTTTATTTCACAAAAAATTTCCTAAGTCAAATTTTTGCCCGAATCCCTGCATCCAACCATAAGAGGACACATGTCCTAAAAGTTTCAAAATGGAAGAAGGGGCCGAAGGAAAATTTTATGACATTTTTCCTTTATTGTCTAAAAGATGAAAAATGAAAAAATGGCTCCACTCCAATCCAAGGGAGACACATGTTCAAGAGGGACAAAAAGGGAAGAAGTTTTTGGTTTGTGTGGGAATGCGGGCCTTTGGAGGTCATTAAGGTTTTTTGCCTTTTTGGCAAAGTGGTTTAAAGTAAAATTTTGGACTGTGGCCCCGACAAATGAAGAAGTTTTTGGTTTGAGCAAGTCGGTGGGACGGTGGAGGCAGGAGATAATTTTTTCTCTTTTGCAAAGAGCACTTAAAATAAAAATTTGGAGTGCTGGCCCGCAACGAATCACAAGGAGACATGTGGCAAGGGAAAAATCGGAGGTGCAGGCCCGTGGGACAAAAAGTGAAAAATTTCCAACTTTCCAAAAAAGGTCAAAATGCCTAGAATTGAAGTGCCATCCCAATGAGACACACCATATGCCACGTTTCAGCTCCAAATTTCAAGGGCGGAGGGGCGGAGAAAAAAAAAGTCAAAATTTTCCATTTTACCAAAAAATGTGGAAAAGTAAAAAATGATCCCAATTTCAGTCCCAATTGTTTTTTACAAGTGGAGGGCCTAGATTAAAGGACAAAGAGCAGATCAAGGGTAGCTGTGCATCCATTTGTTTTGACTACCATTGGAGCTCCAAGAAGCTTGGAATCACGATTTTTGCATCAAAGTTCATCAAATTTATTGTGATTTTGTGTCATCTCGGCCTTCCAGGATCATTAACATCACTTTCATGGCTTAATTCTCTGATTTGAGGTGTTTTTGTAATAAATTTTTTACTCAGCTCGAGTAAGAATGTGAAATGACAAAATCAAAAGTTGTAGAGGTAATTTGAAAAGGTAAAACGGTGAAATGAAAATTCAAAGGTGTTTGCATGCCTCAATGATGAAAAATGTTCCTCTAGGATGGATAATAATCCATATATTTTTAATGATTTAATCTTTTTAGGCACACCTAGAAACCTACGAATGTTTTTTTGTTTGATGTCATTTTCAGTGAATCATGAGAAATGGTTGTAACTGAATTGATCCCTTGCCATATTATTTTCTTGGGAAAGAAGGATAAAATTTTGCAAGAGATATATAATGCATCTTTTCAGACATGCAAGACGTCAGGAAAAAGGTGAAAATCATGAGCAAATTCTGAGAGAAAGCTCATTTTTTCTGAAAAACCCACCAAAGAACCAAAATAATTTCTTCTGTGTTGGATCTTAATGTATGTGAGTTGGTTAAAAGTTTATAGCCATCACACAGCTCTGAGATTGTTCATGAAACTCTTCCCTGCTGACGAATCTAATAAGCTCTTGAGTTAATATGTGTTTTATGGGAAATATGATGTCTGTTATTATCATTATTTAAATTCTTGCAAATATTTTTCATTGTTCTTGTTGCAATATTGCATTGAAAGTCTTTAGAAATAACACAGAATCTCCATTTCTTGTTGATAGTTTAGTGACATTTGCAATCTCATATTCAGAAGAGCCTTCATATGATAAAGAAATAAAAAAATTTAAAATCACTTTACCTTCCTTGACTGGAGAGATTGCTTGTAAGCCTTTGGGGGTACTTTAGGCGTGGTTTGATCAAGGATTTTTGTGTTTAATTGAGTTATTTACTTCACGATTTTGTTGTGAATTCGCAAATATTGTGTGAAGAGTGCAACTTGGGCTTCCAATTTATGCCTCTTCTGGTTGAAAGAATATCTTGATTATTTGAAACATTTTACCTAATAGTTGTTCAAGTATTGTAGAGGTTGTCAAAGATCTGATATATCCCAGTTTGTCTTGTGAACACCCCACCAAAAAATTCAAAACAAACTAATTCTACCCATACTACACCCTGAATTGCATTGTGTGTCAACAAAAGGATCCAACCCATCTACAAAAATGCACAAGGAAAATTAGGATTATACAAAGTCTTTAGTAACCCTTGCCTTGCATTGAAAATATCTCCATGATCTGGGAGTGAAGTGAGTGAACTTTCGAAATTTAGATTTGGAGTGTTATCATATTTTTGCAAAGCCTTTTCATACTATTTTAATAAATTGAGGGATATATTCATCTCCTTCACCATTTTGGGGTTACAATATAGGTTCTCTTACCATGGTTGAAAAGGCACAACCTAAAATAGTGAGGGTCAGATCAAATCCTTTCAAAGTGCTATCCATCTCTCCACAAATTTGAGTGCCAGTAAGATTACCTCCCCAGCTATAAAATGACACACATCATGATCTATCTGACTTCAAGCTTTATTCCATATCTCTGATGTTTCTCGGACTAAAAACGAGAACAAATTTCGATACCAACACTTTCTGGCGCCGTTGCTTGGGACTTCTTAGAATTTATTGGTGTTTGTGGATTTTTTTGAAGAGTTTGAGCATTTGTGAATTCAAGTATTTGACCTAATACATTGTTAAAATATCATTTTATGCTTCATATCTGCAATTTTTAAACAAGGGTTTCAAGTTTTGTATGCCCTTTTTCCATTTCCTAGTAGTTCATACACTTTGGGTGCATTGTGATTGATTGATCTAAGAATAAGGTCTAATTTATAAGGATTTGCAAAGTATTTAGTGCTAGAAAACATTTGACAGATTATATTAGTGCATTCTTTCACAACTAAGGTGAAATTCCTTAGTGTCGACTCCATGCTGATTTGATCTTGAAAAAACCAGTTGTATTACCTTTATGTCATTTAATTTTGTGCTTAATCTCTGCAAAACTAGAAGAAAGAAGATATCTCTTCCCTAAAGACTCTGCTAAGAAATTGTTTTCAGATTCAAGGGACTTAGAGTTGGAAGGGAGAAGAGTTTGGAAAGTTGTTAAAGTTCAAACATCAGGAAAATATATATCCATTGGTGAGAGAGATCAGCCTTTGGTAGAAGATTATCCTTCTTCTTCAAGTGAGTCTAATTCAAACAATCCTCTCATAAACTTGTTTTCCTCAGCTAGTGAAGGTCCTTCTGCTATACCTGGTAAGTTCCTTCTCCAATCTGCACCTCTATGTTTTGATCCAAATAAAACTTTCCAAGAGAGTCTGCACTTAGAGAATATCATTCTTGTGAATCACATTCTCGAGTCCCAAAGAACTTACAATTCTCATCAGTTTGTTTCACCTCCAAGATCACCTCCACCAAACAATATGGCTCTTCCTAGACCTCCATTTTTTTTAACACCTTTGTTCCTATAAATATTAGAGGAATGTATGGTTACCCAAATGCTGTCCCACAAGATGTCAGAAATAGGTTGCAAAATTTCCAGTGTAACAATGTTATTACTGGTGATCACCATCTTAAACTTTTTGATAATATGATGGAATATTTTGAGATAGAGTTTGAGGATGTGTATGTCAAATTTTTTATTCATACACTAGAAGAGAATGCTAAGGATTGGTACAAGGCTCTTCCTAATAATTCTATTGACTCTTTGATTGAAATGAAGAATGCATTTAGGTTACAATATGGTGATAGGACTGATCCTAGGTTTCTCTTGTCTGAATTTGAGAATATCAAGAAGAACCCCAATGAGTTAGTTCATGACTTCAACACAAGGTTTAAAAAAACTTTGAGAAGGTTTCCAGTTAATCTGAGGCCTTGTGATGAATCTTGTTTAATCAAATATGTAGATGCATTTGATAAAAAGGCTTCCTATTACTTGAGAGACAAAAACCCTACAAATTTGAGGCATGCTTTCACCATAGCACTGCAGATTGAAAATAATATTAAATCCATTAGTAAACCTCTCAAGAGGGATGGTGTGAAGTTAGTAAACCCTGAAACAATTCAAGTTAGCAAGGGTGCTGATTTGGAGGATGTTGTCAAAACTTTGGTACGGGCTGTCAAATAAATTTCAAACAAATTAGCCTTGGCTGAGAAAGGAATTGGCCAAAGTTCACAAGGTCAGCAAACAGCACAAAAGCATGATATATTTGGAAATCATCCTAGGGGTGATCAAATAAAATATGATAGAGGTAAAGGACCTATGGGAGGGGTAAATAGGCAACCCCAAGCACGTGAAAGTAGATTGGTTCCTAACCCCCTAACTCCCAGGGTTTCTGTTGTTGATGAAGTTACTGATATGGATTGGTGTGATAGATGTTTTCTTCCTCATCCTCCATGTGAAGTGGACCAACAAGTTGATGAAGTTGATAATGAGGATGGAATTTATGATGATATTTGCATGGTGGTATGTTCTTTAAGCTCACAAGGAGGAGCAACATCTACTGAAGTAGTAAGTGCTAGGAATGTTGCTAAATTTTGGGATTACATCAAACAAGTACAAGTCTTTCTCCCCCTCATGCTCTTGAAGTTGATGTAGTGCAAGCTTTTGTAATTCCTAAAAATGACTTTGAATACTTAACAGCTTTGATGATTAAGAAGTATGATGGTGGTATCCCTTTGAAGGAAGATAGAAAATTGTTAATGAATGTTGTCGTCGCTCAAGAGAAAGGTTATAACACCAGAAGAAAAGTTATTAAAGGAAGTGGGCCTCAATCTAAACCTAAAACACCCTTTCTCACAAGCATTCCAAAAGAAGGTCCTAGGAAAGAAACACTTGCTAAAAGCTCTACTGATCCAAGAAAAAATCATAGTTCTCCTCATGCCCAAGCTGCCAAGAATCCCTTGCCATCTAATGAATCTTCTTTTCTCCCTTCTAATGTTGTTTTTCCAAAGAGTGTCCCCTATGACATAGCCCGGGTATTGAGCCAAATTAAAGTGAATGTTCCAATCACCTAGTTGCTTAGATTTCCTGAGCATAAGAAGAGAGCATTTGGGTACTTGGGATTGAAATAAGAGAAGGTTACTCTAGGCAGAAATGTAAATGTTGTTGAAGCTCCACCTCAGATCGTTGTTAACTTTAAAACACCACCAGCAGTAGAAGATCTTGGAGAGACACCTGAGGTATATTTGGGGACATATTTGGTTGATTCCCAATTGAATGTTGATCCATTCTTCACAGCTTTGATCATAAAATATAGGGTACTTCACAATTGTATGTTTGATTCAAGTGCATCATGTAATGTCATGCCTCTATAAGTCATGAATGGGCTGAATATCAAAGTGATAGCTACCTATGGGAAGTGTACTGCCATGGATTGAAGGAAAGAGCTAGTAGTTTGTTGTGTGAAGGGTTTGGTAGTGCAACTTGCAGTCTATTTTGGTAAGAATTTGAAACTTGATTTTGTAATTGTTGACTTCCCTTCCAAATAGGGTATGCTTTTGTCAATAAAATGGGCTGCAAGTGTTGGTGGTAGTGTTCAAAAGGAAATTTATTTTTCCACCATTCCAATTGAGGGAAGCCTTGTTAAACTTTATGGTGAGAAGAAGATGTTGCACCTAATTGAAGATCCCAACAATGCTTCCTATGAAGTGTTATTTTCTGATGTAGATGATGAAACTTTCATTGGTTTTACTGATGGAAAGAATATAAGATGGAAAAATCAAATTTCCTTGATATGGTAAGTTCCCCATGGACATTTTTATTTGATGGAGCTTACTCCAAATTTGGAAATGGTGATGGTATAGTTCTGCTTTCTCCTAGTTTGGAAGAGTTTACTTTTTCCTTCAAACTTAATTTTGATGCACTAACAACGTTGCTGAGTATGAGGCATTGTTGTTGGGGTTAAGAATTGCACGGAAGTATGCAGTGAAATATATTGTTGAAAAAGGAGACTCAAAGTTGGTTGTCAAACAAATAAGAAAACTATATGCTACAAAAAATTAGTATATGAAACAGTATAAGCATGTAGTTTGGGATCTAATTGAAATGTTTGATTCATTTAACATTATGTATCATGACAGAGGTATCAATGATGTTGTTGAAAAGTTGGTAGTACTGGGTTCTAGATTTGGAAATTGCACCATTTCACCTTATTGTTAATACAACATTGAAGTGCTAACCAGGCCATCTATCCCTGATTATGTGAAACATTGGCAATTTTTTAATGATGATACTCAAGTGCTAAGGTTATTAAAAAACCAAGGTGAGTTTGCAAATCAGAATATTTATTGGGAGCCAATGGTATGCATGACTAAAGGAAGAGAAACTTTGTTTGAGAAAGACATCATCCAATTGAAAACAAACACCATTCCTAGAGTTCTTGTTGCACTTGAGTCAAATTTTAACAATGTTGATTGCATCATAAATAGAAACATGTCTACCTCAAGGGATGTGGAAGAGCATAACTTGGGCACTAATGGTAAACCAAGGATTACTTGGTTGGGCAGCAATTTAAGTAAAGAGGAAAAAAATTTCTATGCCCAACTCTTGAAAAATTATCAAGATTGCCTTGCTTGGTCTTGTTCCAAGCTCAAAGCATATAGAGAATACTTGTTTCAACATGAGATCCCTCTTGAGGCAAAGGCCAATTAATCCACTTCTCTCCATGAAAATGCAAGAGTTATAGAAGTTGAGAGATGGAGGTATTATTCAGCCAACTAGATATTCATCTTGGGTTGTAAACCTTGTGCCAGTTAGAAAGAAGAACGGAGACATCAAAATTTGTGTGGATTTTAGAAATATAAAAAAATAATCCATGAAGGACAACTATCCCTTGCCAAATATGGAAAATATGTTGCAGCTTGTGATAGGGTCTGAGTTGCTTTCTACATTGGATGGTTTCTCCGGATACAATCAAGTGGTTGTCAAAGAATCAGAAAGACTTAAGACAACATTCACTACTCCTTGGGGAACATATATTTTTGTTAGGATGCCCTTTGGTTTGATGGATGTTTCTTTTTCTGGTTACATCAATGAGTTCATTGTAGTTTACCAAGATGATGTGACTGTGTTTTCTAGTCAGAGAGGTGATCATTTGCTGCACTTGGAGAAGATGCTGATCAGATGTAGATGGTGATCATTTTGGCATACAAAGAGCCAATCCACTGGGTCACATTGTGTCAAAAGATGGTGTTATGATAGACCCTGAGAGAGTGGAAGTAATCAGCAAAGTACCTATCCCAAGAACCAAGAAAGGCATCGAATCTTTCTTTGGTCAAATTAATATTATTAGAAGGTTTGTTTCCAAATTTGCTGAGTTGACTCTTCCAATTACATGTATACTAATGAATGACCAAGTTATGAAATGAGAGGAGGCTTCCATTCGAACTTTTGGAGGAATTAAGGATGCACTTAAAATACACTTGTTTTAGCATACCCAAACTATAAAAGGCGTTTCCAAATCTTTTCCTTTTCCTCTGAGTATACCATTTCTTCTATTTTGTTGCAAAAGGATGAGAATGGGGCTGAGAGGCCTATTTCCTTCTTTAGTAAGGCTTTACAAGTAGGTCATCTGAAGTATACAATCATGGAGAAACAAGTATTTACCTTGGTGAAAGCAACGACGGTTTTCAAACCTTATATATTGAGCTCAAAATTTGTTCCTTATGTTCCCCACACTATGGTGAAAGACATCTTATCAGAGATGGATATCTTAAGAAAAAGATGTAGGTGGGTGAAAAAACTGCAAGAGTATGATATGGACATCAAAACAACAAATTTGGTATGTGGTCTGGGCCTTGCTAAGTTCATGGCTGAGAGAAACTTGCAGAATGTTGAAGTGAATCAGCTAGAGGAAGAAAGGTTAGATGTGCTTGAAAAGTTGGTAAGTTCCGAGTGGTAAAAGGATGTGATATTCTACCTCAAACACCTGTGCTGCCCTAGTCACTTAAATAAAAATTAGAAAAGATCCCTCAAACTGGCTTCTAAAAAATATATCATCATAGACCTTGGGCTGGCTTGGAAGAACCCTAAAGGTATCCTCTTGAAATTCATAACTGAAGATGAAGCTCCCAAGATAGTTGTTGATTTCCATGGGGGATTTTGGGTGGAGGAAACTTTGCTGGAAGAGTAACATCACATAATATTTTGAGAGCTGGTTATTAGTGGCTTACTCTCTTCAAACATGCAACCCAGCTAGTTAGAAAATGTGATAGTTTCCAACATTTCTCTGGAAGAATGAAAGCTTTAGGCTCCCTTCATTTGAAGCCTGTATAAATTGAATATCCTTTCAAACAATGGGGGATGGACTTATTTCATGAGATTTCAGATCCTTCTAGTGCTAGCCATAAGTGGATCCTTATAGCCACTGATTTTTCTACAAAGTGGGTAGAGGAAATCCCCACGAAGAAAGCTACACACCAAATAGTTATGGACTTCTTGTTGAATCAAATCATATGCGTATTTGGAGTCCCATTCAAGATTGTAGCTGATAATGCCATGTATTTTAGAGCCAAACCTTTAATGGAAATGTCCAATGAATATGGAATCAATCTGACTTATTCTTCAAACTATAACCCCCAAGGGAATGGACAAGCTGAGTCTAGCAATACTAATTTGTTGAAGATCGTTAGAGGAACCTTGGAGTAAAACAGGAAGAAATGGGGGTGAACAATTGAAATTTGTAGTTTGGGTTGATAGAATCACTACCTAAAAGAGTTACTGTAAAGAGCCCCTTTGAGTTGGTATATGGAACTCAAGCTCTGCTGCCCTTACATCTCCAGTTATCTTCATTTCAGTTTGTACGAATAACTTGGAAGATCAAGAGGTCTTGTCCCATATGAATGCAAGGATCAATCTAGATTGTGGAGCTAGATGAAGAGAGAAGAGCATCACATCAAAGGAATGTCAGATTTAGGGAAAAATTGAAGAGATTGTTTTATAAGAAGGTCACTCCTAGAGCCTTCAATGTTAGAGATCTGGCTTTTGTTGTGGGATAGTAAGCATGAAGACAAGGGCAAGAATGGCAAGTTTGATGCATTATGGATGGGCCCTTACTGCCATTAATATCAGAATTGGTGAACATACCTTCTTTTCTCAAGGATTTATATGGGGAATTGCTTGGAATTTCTTGTTAATGGAAAGCATCTAAATAATTTCTTGGATTAATCCCCAAATTTGAGGTATGCACCAGCTTTGTACAGTGTATAGTGTTTGGTTTTTGGCTATGTTTTTCATGTTTTATTCAGTTTTTTTGGTTTACCTTGCTATGTGTGACAGCCATTTTTGTTGGGTTCTTAGTTGGGTCTTTGGTCATTTTGCCTTGTGACTCCTTTTCCCAATGGATTATTTTGGAACTTGTTCTACGTTTTGTCCTGTGTGGCACTCACTGAGAGTGCCCATCCCTAAGAAAGAGCTGATGTTGGTGCCATTTTTGAGCTTGCACCATGTTGCCCTAAAATTTTCCAAATCCGTATGTGCTCAAAAACATTTTAACTTTTGAATTGATGGTCTGAAATTCTTCCCATTCTAGTTGAAATGATTTAAAAATTCTCACAAACTTCTTGTTTTTCCCTAATTTGAAAGAATAATCCTAGTTTTCCCTTTTCTGTGCCCTAGTTTTTCCAATTTTGTAGGCTATGTCATTTTTCCCTTTTCCAGATCGTGGAAAAATCAAAATTGATCAAATCATACTTGTTTTTATTTAAAAATCCAATCCCAAGGTCGAAAATATTCAGAAATCATGCTTCAATTGATTTAGAATTAAAAAATCTACTATCCTTGGTGAAAAAATAGAAATCTAGGGCATCCCTAGAATTTTTTACGTTTTGATGGTCATACAGGAGTCATTTTCCCGTCAAATTCATCCTCAAAAGGTATTGGGGACATGGCGGGTTTTCATTGGTTGGGGATCGACAGGAAATGTTTCTGACTTATCATTTTTTAATTTTTTGCAAAGTGGAAAATTTGGCTCCATGGCTCTACCTTTTCCAAAGTTCCCTACATGGCATATTTTTATTGGCCGAGGAGAGGCAGGGGGTTATATCCCCTTTGCAAGCTTTTGCTTTATTTTGTAAAATTTCCTAAGTCAAAATTTTTCCCGAATCCCTGTAGCCAACCAGAAGAGGACACATGTCCTAAAAGTTTCAAAATGGAAGAAGGGGTCGAAGGAAAATTTTATGACTTTTTGCCTTTGTTGTCTAAAAGGTGAAAAATGAAAAATGGCTCCACTCCAATCCACGAGAGACACGTGTTCAAGAGGGAAAAACGGGAATAAGTTTTTGGTTTGTGTGGGAATGCGGGCCTTCGGATGTCATTAAGGTTTTTTGCCTTTTTGGAAAGGTGGTTTAATGTGAAATTTTGGAGCGTGACCTCAACAAGGAACAAGTTTTTGGTTTGAGCGGGTCAGTGGGCCAGCAGATGTAAAATGGGATTTTTTCCCTTTTTCACAAAAGAGTTCAAATCAAAATTTGAAGTGTTGGCCCGCTAGCAAATCATTGAGCACACGTGGTAGCGGAAAAGAGTAGGTTGGCAGGCCGGTAGAGGTAGGAGAGGATTTTGTAACTTTTGCAAAGAAGGCTTAAAATCAAAATTTTGAGTGCTAGCCTTCAATGAATAACAAGGAGACACATGGCAAGGGAAAAATTGTAGGTGCGGGCCTACAGGGCAAAAAGTGAAAAATTTCCAACTTTCCAAAAAAGGTCAAAATGCATAGAATTGAAGCGCCATCCCAATGAGACCCACCATATCCCATGTGTCAGCTCCAAATTTCAAGGGCGGAGGGGCGCAGAAAAAAATTCAAAATTTTCCATTTTACCAAAAAATGTGGAAAAGTAAAATATGATCCCAATTTCAGTCCCAATTGTTTTTTACAAGTGGAGGGCCTAGATTAAAGGACAAAGAGTAGATCAAGGGCAGATGTGCATCCATTTGTTTTGACTACCATGGGAGCTCCAAGAAGCTTGGAATCATGATTTTTGCATCAAAGTTCATCAAATTTATAGTGATTTTGTGTCATCTTGGCCTTCCAGGATCATTAACATAACTTTCATGGCTTAATTCTTTGATTTGAGGTGTTTTTGTAATAAATTTTTACTCAGCTCAAGTAAGAATGTGAAATGACAAAATCAAAAGTTGTAGAGGTAATTTGAAAAGGTAAAAAGGTGAAAATGACAAGTCAAAGGTGTTTGCATGCCTCAATGATGAAAAATGTTCCTCTAGGATGGATAATAATCCATATATTTTTAATGATTTAATCTTTTTGGGCACACCTGTCAACATACGAATGTTTTTTTGTTTGATGTCATTTTCAGTGAATCATGAGAAATGGTTATAACTGAATTGATCCCTTGGCATATTCTTTTCTTGGGAAAGAAGGATCAAATGTGGTAAGATATATATAATGCATCTTTTCTGACATGCAAGACGTCAGGAGACGTTGAAAATCGTGAGAAAATTCTGAGAGAAAGCTCATTTTTTCTGGAAAACCCACCAAAGAACCACATAAATTTCTTCTGTGTTGGATCTTCATGTATGTGAGTTGGTTACAAGTGTACAGCCATCACATAGCTCTGATATTTTTCATTAAACTCTCACATGCTGATGAATCTAACAAGCTCTTGTGGTAATATGTGTTTTTCTGGGCAATATGATGTCTGTTATCGTTTTTTAAATGCATGTAAATAGTTTTCATTATTCTTGTTGCAATCTTGCATTGAAAGTCTTTAGAAATCACACAAAATCTCCATTTCTTGTTGATAGTTTAGTGGAATTTGCATTCTCATGTTCAAAAGAGCCTTCATCTGATAAAGAGATAAACAAATTTAAAATCAATTTACCTTCCTTGACTGCAGAGATTCCTTGTAATCCTTTGGGAGTACCTTAGGCATGGTTTGATCAAGGATTTTTGTGTTTAATTGAGTTCTCTACTTCAATATTTTGTGGTGAATTCTCAAAGATTGTGTGAAGAGTGCAACCTGGGATTTTTTTTATGACTCTTCTAGTTGAAAGAATATCTTGATTATTTGAAGCATTTTATCTGATAGTTGTTCAAGTATTGTAGAGGTTTTCAAAGATCTGATATATCCCAGTTTGTCTTGTCAACACCCCACCAAAAAATTCAAACAAACTAATCCTACCCATACTACACCTGCATTGCATTGTGTGTCAACAAAAGGATCTAACCCATCTACAAAAATGCACAAGGAAAATCAGGATTATGCAATGTCTTCAGTAACCCTTGCCTTGCATTGAAAATATCTCCATGATCTAGGAGTGACAACTTGTGAAATTCAGATATGAAGTGTTGATCATATTTTCACAAGGCCTTTTCATACTATTTACATAAATTGAGGGATATGTTCATCTCCTTCACCATTTGGGGGTTACAATATAGGTTCTCTTACCTTTGTTGAAAAGGCACAACCTAAAATAGTGAGGATCAGATCAAATCCTTTCAAAGTGCTATCCATATTTCCACAAATCTAAGTGTCAGTTAGATCACCTCCCTGGCTACAAAATGACACACATCATGATCTATCTAACTTCAAGCTTCATGCCATATCTCTGATGCTGCTCAGACTGAAAAGGAGAATGAATTTGGGCACCAACATAGAGAAAACATCCAAGGAAGATAGCAGCTACGAATTGGTCACCAACTACAACATGGTTTCCATGTTTCGTTAAGGATAATTATCCTTCATTGATGCTCTATTCATATTTGTGAATTCGACGCAGAGCCTGATGTCACCATTCTTCTTTTTGAGTTGTACTAGGTTTTTAACCCAAGAAGAATACCTTGTGGGCTGAATAATCCCACCATCCCTCCTTTTCTTCATATCATCTTCCATTTTAAGAGATGGGAGTAGATTGACTAGCCTCTATTTCTACCTGAATGGTTTTGCATTAGATTCCAAGGGAATCTCATGTTGAAATATATCCTCTTTGTATGCCTTTAATTCAGACTGATTCCAAGCCATGCAATCTTGATTTTTTTTAGCAATTGGACATAAGCCTTATTTTTGTCCTTGCTAAAATTGCTTCCCAACCATATCTTTCTGGGTTTCTCCTTTGTGCCAAGGTCATTCTCCTCAATATTCCTTGAGGCTGCTATGTATTTGATAATAATGCGATCGACATTATCAAATTTGGATTCAAGAGCAACCATCCCTCTAGGAATGGTATTAGTCTTTAGTTGGATGATGACTTTTCCAAATAAGGTTTCTTTACCCTCTATTACACACACCATTGGCTACCAATCAATATTTTGATTAGAAAACTCCCCTTTTTTCTGTAGAAATATTATGACCTGAGCATCATCATCAAAATCTTTCCAATGTTTAATGTTGTCAGGTACAGATGGCCTAGTTAACACCTCAACATCATATTCACAATATGGGGACACTGTAATATTATCAAACCGAGATCCCAACATTGTAATTTTCTCTGCCAAATCATTGAACCTCCTATCATGGTACACAATATTGAATGAATCAAACATCTCAATGAGATTGCAAACTATATGCTTGTATTGTTTCATTCACTATTTTTTGTGGCATAAAGTTTTATGACTTGCTTTACAATTTATTCCAAATATCCTTTGACAATGATGTCTTTAAAACTGTATTTCCAAGAAATACTTATATATAAAAACAACACCTCATACTCAGTAATGTTGTTAGTGCACTCGAAGTTGAGTTTGAAGGAAAAGACAAACTCTTCCTAGCCTGGAGAGACCATATCAACACCAGCACCATTTCTGAAATTGGAGCAAGCTCCATCAAACGATAAAGTCCAAGGAGAGCCTACCTGTTCAAGACACTTAAATTCTTCAATCATGTTCTCTTTTCCATTAGAAAATCCTAAAACGTTATCAAGATCAACACTTGTGTACAATATTTCATAAGATGCATTGTTGGGATCTTCAATAAGGTGCAACATATATTTTTCTCCGTACAACCTGACAAGGCTTCCCTCAATTGGGATGGTAGCATAGGACATATCCATTTGAACACTCCCATCAACACTTGTAGCCCATTTAATAGATAACAACATACCCCACTTGGTTGGGAAATCAACAATAACAACATCAAGCATTAGATTTTTACCTAGGTAAGCTACAAGTTGTACCATCAGACCTTTCACACATCCCACCACTGGCACTTCTCTAGATTCCATAGCAATACACTTCCCATATGCTATTTTTACTTTGATATCCAGCTAATTCATGACTTCTAGAGGCATAACATTGCATGATGCCCCTAAGTCAAACATAGAGTTGTGAAACAATCTGTCTTTAATGATCAGAGTGGTGAAGAATGGATCCACATTTAGGTGATACTCCACCAAGGATGTCCCCAAATAAACCACAGGTGGTTCATCTAGTTCCTCCAACATGGGTGGTGTCTCTGACTCTTCAATGAATAGTGGATTTTCCACAATGTTTATATTTCTACCTAGGGCAGTCTTTTCCTCTTTCATCCCCAAATACTCAAAAGCCCTTTTTTGTGCTCAAGAATCCTAAGCAACTCAACAATTGGAACTAAGATCTTGATCTGACTTAAGAATTGGGAAATATCATAAGGGACATACTATAGCAAGGAAGAATTGGAAGGAAGGTTGACACACTCATTAGATGGCATAGGATATTTGACAGCTTGGGCATAAGGAGGGGTTTTATTTTTGTTTGGGACAACAAGGCTTTTGGCAGATGCATCTTTCTTAGGAGCCTCTCTAGAAATATTTGAAAAAAATGGATTTTTTGGCTTAGCCTAAGGCCCCGCAACTTTGACAACCCTAATTCTTGTGTTGTATTCCTTTTCTTGAGCCACAACAACATTCATCAATAACTACCTGTCCTCCTCAGATGGGATTCCTCCATCATACCTCTTTATCATTAAATCTCTTAAATATTCAAAATCATTATTGGGAAATTCAAAATATTGTATATTATCTACTTTTAAAATATGAGAGGGAGGAAGAATAGGTACCCGGTTGGATGCAATCCCAAAAATTAGTAGTATTTCTAGCACTTATTACCTCATTTGAAGTTGCCCTTTTTGTGAGCTCATGGAGAAACCCATCATGGAAACATCATCATTATTATCATCATAAGATTATTCTTCTTATTGTTAATATTCCCCACATGGAGCATGGGGCATGAAAAATATGTCACACTAATCAATGAAATCTATCTCCTCCACAATAGTAGATCTAGCAACCAAAGGATTAGGAACCATTCTATTTTCCCTGGTCAGGGAATGTTTATTTTCAAATTCAATATGTCCCTTGACTCTTTCATTAGATCTATGATCATTTTGATGATGATTGGTAAACCTATCTTGGCCTTGTTGCTTGTGCTGACCTTGTGAACTCTTCCCAATCCCTTTTTATACCCAGGCTCATTTTTATGATATTTCTTTGACAGCCCCAACCAAAGTTTACACAACTTTCTCCAAATCAGCAGCCTTACTTTTTTGAGGCTTTTTCTAGGTTAATTAGTTTTACACCCTCCCTTTTTGGAGGATTTAAAATTACCAAGTAATGTTATTCTCAATTTGCATAGCAATGGTGAATGCCTACCTCAAATTAGTAGGCTTTTTGTCCCTCAAGTAGTAAGAAGCCTTTTTTATCAAATGCATCTGAATATTTGATCAAACATGATTCATCACATGGCCTTAAGCTAACATGAAATATCCTAAAGGTATTATTAAACCTTCTGTTGAAATCATGTATTGACTCATTACGATTCTTCTTGATGTTTTCAAATTTTGATAGAAGAAACCTAGGGTCACTTCTATCACCATACTGCAGTCTAAATGCATTGTTCATCTCTATCCAAGAATCAATTGAATTATATGGCACAGCTTTATACAAGTCCGTTGTATCCTCTTCCAAAGTATGGATAAAAAATTTGATATATACATCTTCATGTTCAATCTCAAATTCTTCCATCATATTGATAAAAATATTTAAATGTTGATCACCAGTTATAGCGTTGTTTCCTTAGAATTTTGGTAATCTATTTCTTACATCCTGGGGAACTACTTATGGATAACCAACCATCCCTATAAAATATATAGGAACAAAGGTGTTTACAACAAAAGGAGGTCTACATGGGGGTTGATCCATGTTGTTTTGAGGAGGTGACCCTAGAGGGGAGACAAATTGATAAGGGACATAGGGTATTTGAAACACAGGAGTATAAATTTCAAAATATATGTCCCCTAAAGGCATTTTTTTTTGGAAAACCCTATCAAATCTTGAAAAGACAGGGGTAGAATGAGAAGAAAACTTTTTAAAATAAAAAAAGGCCCCTCTCCAGTTGGAGAATTCAATTTCACTAAGAGGCTACCTGATTCAGAAGTACTTGAATGGCAGTCTTCAAAGATAGGCTGATCAATTTCATCAATGGAGATCCATCTTCTTGTATGCTGATCTCCAACAACTCTCCAGGATTTTCTTCCTTCTCACTTTGTTTTTCCTAGCTCTGGAAATAATTTCCTAGCAGGATCTCTAGCAAAGAGATATCTTCTTCATTCCATCTTTACAAATATTAGTGACAAAACTCACTTAACAGAGGTTAAGACACTTGTACTCATCAAGAATTAGATCAATAGGGAGTCACCACTACGGATTTCAACCTTAATTGTGTAAATGCACTAAAATATGATTTTTCAAATGTCTATCAATACTAGAAACTAGAAATGGGATGATCTTACTTTTTTCTACCCAGATTTATCAATGAGAGCTAGTGTACTAGGTGTGGAAAATGAAAGAATTGCACACAACACTTGCAACTTTGAATACATTTTACAAGTCCGAACATAAGATGATATTTGAAACAATGTATTAACACTTAGAGCACGTAAGAAGTGTTTACAAGGGTTTGAATATGAACTATAACCACTATGTCCCTGATAACGGCACCAGAAGCGTGTTGGTACCCAAATTTAATCTCCTTTAAAGGCCAATCAGCATCACAGATTCGACAGGGCACTCAGAGGAAGATAGAAGATTATGAATGTCATTTTGTAGCCAGGTAAGCAGTCTATCTGACATTTTAGCACTCACGCCTTATAAGGAGAGGGTAGCACCTTAAAAGGATGTGATCTTATCCTAACTATTTTATGTTCCTGTTATCCAAAATTCACCCCTCAAGGTAAATTTGATAACATGCATCAAATTCTCAGGTCCCAGGCAAATAGATTGAGTTAGGGAAAAAATTTCATGTTTCTAGGGTCCCCTCATATTTTTCTAACTCCCCTGTCCAAGTAGAAGAGAGCAAGTTCTAAGGAAAGGTAAAAAAATAAAATTGCAAAAAACAGGCTCGGGCCAGAAAAAATCATGAAAAATGGCTAAGTCCTAGTCCTCGCAATAGTCGGGACAGTTGGGACAAAAGGGCGCGAACTGGCTGAAAGGCCGCCAGGCAGTCTGCGCAGCATTTGGGACATTTGGAACAAAGGGATGCGCGGGACGCGGAGATCCGAACTGGCTGAAAAATGGAAAAATTTGATTAACTGTTGAAACAGGCAGTCTGGGACATCTGGACAGTTAGTACGCGGAGGATGCAAGTCGGCTGAAAAGATTTAAGGCAGCCCGGAACAGTTGGGCTGAAGGTATGCGAAGTACGTGAACTAGCCCGATCGATCGAAATGAGAACTTTCGTACCGGGACAGTTGGGACAAAAGGGTGCGAACCGGCCGAACCGGGCAAATCGGGAAAATTTGTCCCAAATAATCCGGGACATGCGGGACAAGAGTACGCAAACCGGCCGGTTCGGCCGAAATGGTAAATTTCAGCACTGTGCCAAGTGGGACAAAGGGATGCATGGGATGCGAAAAGCCGAAGCGGCCGAAGGCAGAGAAGAAAAGTCAACGTTTGGCCCGTGAAACTTCAAACGGCCATAACTTTTGACTCCGAGCTCCAATTTTCACAAAATTGGACTTTCTGGAACGAGCTCGACGTCCTCTACATCAAAAAAAATGGAATTCTTATTTTTAATGAGGGTAGATATATTTAAATAAAAGAAACATATTCGGCTCCAGTCAGTCAATGCTCATTCCCGTCAAATGACAGAAAACGCCTGCCAGACCCAAAATAGCTGCCTGCACTCAAAAGGCCATAAGTTTTGTATTTCTCAACAAAATCACACAAAATTGGTACTGTTGGAATCGTGGTTCCGAGCCCGAAGCACAAAAATCAAGAAATTCCATATTTTATCAGAAATTGATTTAGATTTTTAAGAAAACGTGGACGGGTTCAAAACAGTGTTTTATTTGGTAGCTGGGAGTGCAATTAAGAGGCATGGTCATCATTCTTTCTCTGCTGCAGCACATGGGACAGTATGGAAAGCCTTTTGAATGTAATGTATAACCATTTCACTCAATTTAATGCCTCTTATAGGTGGTTGAAGGACATATTTCGGGATTTCCACTTTCCCTTCTCTTTTCCTTCTCATTTTTCTATAAATTGGAGTGTTGGGCTCATTGTAAAAGAGAGAGTTTTTGGGTAGCAAAGCTCTGCAAAAATTGTTTTGTGAAGCCAGTGTGTTGCACACCCTTGTAGTGGACTCCTTGTATGGTGATCCAGGCCCTTATCTTGTAATAGATTGAACTGTGCATATCATGAAGCAATAAAATACCAGTTTGTGGATGTATCTTCCCCTGCTGTGTTTTCTTGCATTCTTCTTGCCCCTTTGATCTTTCTATAAGAATATTGTGTCTATTTATTATGTTCTTGCAGGGATTCATTATCATTGTGTATGCTTGGAATATTGTTGTGAATGCATTTTGCTAGATTATGGTGAACTGTCATCACCTCTTCTAGTGTGCACTTTCCCTCTGTATTTCACACATTTGGAGACTACTCTCACACGCCCCTTTTCTGGTGTATCATCGCTTTAGTGTAGGATTTCATTTTATGCATTCTCTCTCCCTGGTCCCTTGGAAATTTAGATTATAACAGTTAGCTTATCTTGCATTAGAGTAGATTATGGCAGGTAGTTAGGAAGCAAGGACGCAGCTTTTTCTGGAGGTCTATCTCAACCGTAGGCAAGTCCACACTTAGAGATAGTACCCATGTATCCAAAATTCACAGACCGTGAGTTTCAGTATATGCAACTTGTTTATAAACACAAGTGTGCTGTGATTCGGTGATAACAAATGCATTCAAGCATCTTGACTATGTGGTCAAACTTTTCTGTCATGTTTTTTTTATGTAAGAGTCTGACGACATTTGAATTTCGTAGATGATTAAATTTTTATTAGTATATATAATTAACGAATGAGCCTAATTGGTTTTCAAGGTAGTGGTGATAAATGCATAATATGAAATTTATTTAATACAATTAGGTGATCAACTTATAAAATTAAACTTCATCCTAAATTATGTGAAATGTTGGCTCTATAACAATTCCTCAAAAATTCCAAATCTATTTTTCAAAAGTGTATAGTTGTGAATTAAAAAGATTCCCAATTAAATTCCACCCCTTTTAAAAATGATCTAGTGGTGCATGTGAATAATCTTGTCTATTGATTTCAAATTTAGGGCTCTCATCAAGAAAAAAACAATACAATGTAGCACCAATAAATGTTGTCAATTTGCTATTTAAAATGCACTAGGAAAATTACCAAAAATAAATTTGTAATTAATCGTATAATCTAGCTTGGTTGGATGTGTAGAGAAGGAGACGTTAGGAGTGAGGCACAAGTTTTGAGGGGATTTTTATCTCTCACCTGAACTTAATTTATTTACCAAATCTTTTGGTTAAAACTTTGTTTGCATGTCAGGATGATTTTGGGGAGGCACCCATTTTGGAGGGGAAGGAATATTTTTTTTATGTGTCTAACTGCATATTAATGAGGGAAATTTTTAATTTCTGCCTACTCCCCATCTTCCTGGAAGTGGCCTATCCTAGCACGTGGATCACCCACCAAAATTTATTTCAATGCTTCACATGAAGATTGTGGGGGGTGGTTTTCATTTTTTTTGAGGGCCTTGTTTGTGCTGGCTTGAAAATGAATTTTCTAATGATGTCCACATGCTCTTGGATGCTATCCTCATTATTTTACACATGATCCTGGTTGTAGCCTAAAAATTCCCTCTCATTTGTTTGGATATGTGGTATGGTGGTCAATGGCAACATTGGACAGACCGTTGTTGCAGATCCCTGTTGTGCTTCTGTGTTTTTTCTTCCCTCCACATTTGCATTCATGGCTTTCTAATGTTCCTGCAACACCCATCCTTACTAAAATTTGTTTTCCTTTGGTGCTTCAATGGATTTGTCCATTTCCGTTCTCAAGAATTCTATTTTCTTTCTGGGCCACTATGTATTCTGACTGGGTGATATGGGCAGGTCATTTTTGTTTTATTTGTTTCCTTGTGATTACTTGAATCGTGGTGTCCCCATAGGACCGCATATCTTTCGGGCATCTCTGCTAACAGTTACAGGCCAACATGTATACTTAAATATTTACTTACTTGGCCCAGAGCTACAACATCAACTACTACTGTCAATTGTTTTTTCCCATTTGTCTTTTGGTGGATGTCCAATGCCTTTTACTTAGCATCCCCTTTTGGTTTGGCCGCGTGAGAGGGAGAGATATACAAATGGAAATCGTGAAGTGAAGAGCAGGTCGTTAAAAAAAATCATTTTTGTGATGTTTTTTTTTTGGCACCTATAATTGAAGCAATTCGACTGAATTTCCCTTCCTTGCGTGGGTGGTTTGTTACAATCCCATTTCCCAAGCTTCTTTTTTTGTCTCTTTTGGCATGGGAGACTTGAGCAGGCCTTTGTTTTCTATAGCCCCTCTTGTAGCATATCCTATTATTGTGGTATCCAGCTTGAGACACATCTCCTTGAGTCATTTTGTCAAGCTATTTTAACTTCTTGTGTTTCTTTACCCATTTTGCATACGTGACATGTTAGGCTCTGCTTTCCACATCTGTTTTTGAAAACTTGTTCCTTTGGAATTTGTTTTGGATGTTATACCCTGCCTCCATCCCATCCATTTTACCACACAAGTCAATGAGGATGTTGCAAGATTTTGGATGTCTGTATTTATCCCTATCTTTCACTTGTATCCTGGGTCTTTTCAATAACCTTTTTGTGTATATCGCAGTCATGGAATTCCATGAGACTAATGTTCTTTCTGTTCAACATACTCTATAATGGAGCTCTCTAACTCATGAATAAACATGGAATGGGAATGGAGTTGGAGTGGCCCTAGCCAGTCGAAGAGGGAATCTAACCTAAATTGTTTGCTGATAGTCGTACAGTGTCCAACTACTTATAGAAGCTGGGAAATAGGAAAGATAACTCTACTACATTGCTAATTTTGGTAGATTTAAAAATATCATGAAATTTCACCACCCTTTCCCTCAAACTGGTTTTTCAATGCTGAATTTTGTTGTGGGTTGGACCCCTGCAGAGAAAACCCCTCGTTTCCTCTTGAAAATCTTACTGTTTCTTTAATAATTAGTTTGTTAGTCGTTAAGTGGATAGCTGAGATGTAATTTTTCTCTCTCTAGTATTATGTTTCTCTTTCTAAGTGATCACACTTCGACCCTTTCTATTCTATTTTCTTCATTTAGGTATCAAGTTTATTTATGTTGTCTATAAGCTAGTAATTTGTATGGGCAAGCTGCCTGCAGTCCTATGAACAGGTTTTTTTTTTTCACACGAGCTTATCGTGCTTATTGTTTACACTTTTTTAAGCTCACTCGCTCCAAGGCCCTTTTGAAACTTTGAACCCAGGAAAGAAATAATTATGGGATTGGAGTGGATCAATATTTGGCTAAAATTGGGTGG